>PVKS010017459.1:0-41993 GCA_004027875.1 Aplodontia rufa
GAAGAACTCATAGGAGTCTAGAGATTGGGAAGATGGGGGAACCATCCCAGAAGCCGATGTCATTCCTCCACGAGCTACCCATTTAACGCATGAGTTCTTCTGGGGGAAACTGCAACAGGTGAAACCCAAGGTGGTCATCCACGTTTTGGCATTACCCCTGGATAACAAAGTTTATATACATTGATCGTTTCTGTGTTGATAATGTTTCCCCCTCAACTGTATCTCTATATATACTTCTAAAAAAAAAAAAAAAGTTGCCCAGGCTGGCCTGGAACTTGGTCCTCCTGCCTTAGTTACCTGAACAGCTGGGATTACAGGCCTGCACGATTGTGCCAATTACAAATTAGTTCTTAAATGTTCTATTGAGTTGGAAACCTACTTTAAGGAATGCACTATCAGAAATTCTCTTACATGTATTAAGCTTAAGCACTGCAAGTAATTTCTGTTTTCCTTTCTTCAGGGCTTGGATTTTGGAAATCTTTTGAAGACAGTGGAAAGAATTCCTTTGGATTACAATTTGGTTATTCTCTAAGTGGCTTTCATGGGTTTGTTTCTTAATATTGTTAGTACTTCTAGATCTCTAATGGATGCCCTTTCTGCCGGCATGGGCTTGGAATGACTGGGTGCACACCCACTACTGTTGGCTAGGTGCCCAGCAGGTGCAATACCAGCCCTGCCCCCTTACAGGAACGACTGGGAGAACACGCCATCACGCTCGTCCTCCTCATCCTCCTCGTCACTGCTGGAGCACGGGCCGGCTACCGGGAAGCAGGCGCTGGATGAGCGCTCGGCTGAGGTGCTCCACTCCACCGAGCTGCTGAGGATGGGTGGCGGTGCGGCAGCCTCCACGCTACCCAGTCCATTGGTGTCGCTGGCTGGCTGCCCCTGCGCAGCTTGTCCATCCTGGGCCTGGGGTCTTGAGTCTGGAGGTGGCGTCCCTGGGCCTGTGGGTCTCTCGTGCCGCTCAATCCAGGCATTGTAGTAGCGCACGATGTTCTCATGGTGCAGGCGCGAGAGCAGTGTCACCTCGCCCTTGATCCTGCGGAAGTGCCTGCTGGCTGGGTTGATCGGGATGCGCTTCACCGCGTAGCAGCAGCCATCCAGTTTGTTTTGCACCTACCACACAGTAAGGGGAAGGGACCCTGTAAGATCGGTCTCCCATAACCTTGCACAAACTGACATAGTCCTGTTCCATCCCCAGGAGAAACTAGAGTTCTGATAACCAACAGCTAGTCTGAAACAGCTAAGCTGAAACTCTTAAACTGAGGAAAGTTTTTATACCTTAACTTAGTACACAGCTTACTCAGATCAGTATGTACCGAATATGGTAGGAGACCCTGAGGAAAACATAACTTTCATTTTAATCATTAATTTTTAGTGACAATGTTCCCTGTTCTTCCAATGTCTTATCTGCTATCTAAATTTCTAAACAGATCTTGGTTTTAAAATAAAAATTATTTTCTAAAACCAGTGTAATCAGATGATGATTTTATTTTCTGCTTTTTTATACTTAAAGTCACTAAAGACAAAGGAAACTGCAGACATTTTAACAGACTAGAATGCAAATAGCTACTTCTCTGATTTATAAAGCTGTATCAATTTGGGCAAATTATTTAATTTCCTTAAGACTCAATTTTCTTACTTAAAAAATAGTATTTATGTTACCAGGAGGCACCAGTACTACCCCAGGAAGAAGAGGCTAATTGTTATGGTTTGGATTTGAGATGTTCCCCAAGAAAAGCTCAAATGACAATACAGGAATGAATAGAGGCAAAAAGATTATGAGAGTCATAACCTAATCAGCAGATTAATCCACTTGATGGACTAATAGGGTTTTTTTGGATTAATAATTTCAAAGGACTGCTGTACTGAGTGGTAACTACAGGCAGGTGGAGTATGGCTGGTGGAAGTAGGTTACTGGGGGCATGCCCTTGGGGATTACAGGTCTTGTCCCTGGCTTCTGTCTGTTTTTCTCTGTTTCCTATCTGGTCTAGTACAAGTGTATAACCTCAGGCAAAGTATGTAGCTTCTCTGGGCCTCAGATCCCTCACCTGGGAAATGGGAATTACATCTATCTCATAAGAATATCTTGTGATCAAAAGATGAGGTCTGTAAAGTCACCTGGAACACAATCTGAACTATGGAACCACTGCTCTGAAAAACAATAGCTCTGCTTTCCTTAACTGTCACATTAATGGAGAAAAAGACAGCGGGAAGTCTGGGTGCTATCTTTCATACATACCAGGTTCACTCTGAGGTTGCTGGGAACTTGTAGGAATTTATTTATTAAATGAAAAGGTGTGGAAATAGTAAACAGTCCAACTGACAACAAAATGCTAGATCGCTGAGCAGATACCCTACTCAGATGGAAATACAGAGAAGGTAAGTGAGTTCTCAAAGGGAGAAACTAAAGGAGAAACGTGGGGCTAAAAGTACGAAGATGTTTGTTCTGTGAATTTACAAATCCTTTTAAAAGACTTAAAAGGAAATGAAGTTTGTTAATGTTTTATAGTCAAGAATCTAAAATATAAAGAAGCTGAAGTACTTGATCAAAATGATACTGTGGAGCTGGGTGTGTGGTGGTGCACGTCTATATCTCAGCAGCTTGGGAGGCTGAGGTAGGAGAGGACTGCAAACTCAAAACCAGCCCCAGAAACTTAGTGAGACCTTGTCTCAAGATAAAAAGTAAAAAGGGCTGGGAAAGTGGCTCAGTGGTTAAATGCTCCTGGGTTTAATTCCTGGTACTTCCATCCCCCAAAGATGACATTGTGAGCTAAAATCCTCTAACAACCATGATCTTTGTCAGGACATCTATCCTGCTTAATTAAGATTATTTCTTTTACTGTAGGGAAACTAATTTCATTCTTTTTTCAGTGTAAGAGTCCTTTTATAGTAAGAGTAATGCTTCCTTACAATATTTTCAGAATCCTAAATGGACACGTGCTGGTGGGTCATTTTCATATGTGAAAAAAGACATGGGCTTTATAATACAATATTAATCTGTGCCTCCGGAAGTTTTAAAAAAATTTACATTATATAAAAATAACTGAAACCTCTTTCTACCAGGTGCAGATAATAATAAAAGTCACCCAGAAACTGAAATGAAGAAAGGAAGACCTATCCCCAGCATACCTTAATAACACGTTGCTAATTTTCCATCTCAATAAGAGCTGGGAAATAAAAGCCATCAAGGCCTTCTGGGGCCATCTCCCAGTATGAATTCCATCTCTGTTCTAACTTTGGAATCCTTTTCTCTACACCAACTCTAACAGCAAATGGGAGAAAAAGACATTTTTCTTCCTGAACCAAAGCACACAAAAATGTTCTTTATTTGGAGGTCTTGCCTCCACTTGAAGCACTGTGTTTTTCACGTTAATGCCTTGGCCAAACCAGGACAAGTGAATAATATACTCTTAATGTGCCCAGGGTAACCTTAGCTTCAGGAAGGTGAAGCTGAGCACAGTTTTAAATAGTCCCAGTTACCTCCTTCCACCCTCAAAATAGAAATCAAACCTGTAAGTTTGTAGAAATGGAACAGAGAAGAGATTCTAAAAGGGACTGGGGGCAACTGTGTGTCACACCTTGATGACTGCTCCAAAAGCTCCTTTGCCAAGAAGCTGTAATTCTTCAAACTCAATGAAATACCGGGAAAACTGTCTCTGTGTCTCACTGAAGAATGCAGCACTGGGTAGCTGGCTGCTAGGAATAACAGTCTCAACATAATCTTGTCCTCCAGAATCTGAGATAAAACAAAGACATTAGAAATATAAGCAGGGATACAGAATCCAACGAGGATGTCTGCACTGGCAAAAGGTGCCCCAAACAGTGATGTGAAAGAGCACCCCTTACCTGAGCAACCCTTTTATACTTTACCTCACTTTGCTCTCCTTAAGTTAGGTATACAAATATAAATACCCAATTTTATGGACAGGGATTAACTAGGGCTGAGAGAAAGTAATGGTTCTGGACAGTCAGACCCCACCCAGGTCTCCTGGTCCATCCCAGTCTCTACTGAGGTTCCTTAATCTGCTATTTAAGTGTCAGCAAGAAAATCTAGTTACATAGCAGTAAGCATGATAAAACAAGAAGGACGACTAAACACCCAAAGAGGCTACACCAAAAGACACTCGATCAGTAGAGACTGGAAAAAATCAGGCTGGCAAAACAGTCCCAAGCACACAGGGAGTGTTTATCAATGAACAGATGTATGTGGAGCTCAGATTAAAAGAGATAATTCATGCCCCCCTTCCAGTTTTAGGTGAATTAATACTTTTAGTGTTAAACAGGGTATCAAAAAAGTATGGTAGGGCTGGAGCGGTGGCTCGATGGTTGCAGCACTTGCCTGGCATTCGCAAGGACATGGTTTGAACCCAAGCACTATGTACACAATGAAGTGTCAGAGCAACAAAAGTTTCAGTTTCTAGCTGAAAAACTAAATAAAAATTGATTCTCTCTCTTTCTCTCTGTCTCTTAAAAAAATAAAACAAAACAAAAAACAAAGTATGGTAAGAAACTCACCTTCAGGACTTTGTTCCACTAAAGGCAATTTTGGCTGAGGGTTTATAAAGCTGTGTTTCAACAACTGCTGAGGGCTCCATCTTTCCTTGTCATCCAAGCAAACACACCTCAGTGAGAGGGAAGGGAGAATCTCAGCAACACACAAAATAACTGCCATTTATGTTTAAAATGTACACATTAAAGAATTCACCTTACTGATGGACCAAAATGCACATATAAGTGAATATAATTTAACAAACATTCCTGCAGCATTTATATGCCAGGCACCGGATTAGGTGCAAGTAGAGAATTAAAAAAAAAAAAAAAAAAGTGTGTGGTTTTTTTATTTTTTTAGAGGCATGGAACAAATTTCAGTTAGTAGTGCAAGTAGGCTATTAAATTTCACTCCCATTAACAATCTAATAACTTGCCATGTTTAATTAACTCTTTCTAGTGATGAGTCATAAATGAAGCTTTCTAAAGGTAAAGCAAATCGGCTGATGTGGGGTGGGTCCCAGTTTGATAAACTTCAGAAGAAGCCGTATATATGAGATGAATTCGTGAAGTGTGTATGAAGTGAACTGATGACAATAAGGAATACTTTATAAAGTCTCACAATTTTCTTCCTCCTTTCCTTCCTGGCCAGTGCTGGGCATTGAACCCAGAGGCACTCTATCACTGAGCTACATACCCAGCACAGGCTAGCCACAACCTTGCAACCCTCCTGCCTCAGCCTCCTGAGTAGCTGGGATTATAGGCCTGTGCCACTGTGCCAGGTTTACCATATACTTCTCTTAATCCTCAATCTTTGAATCTACTTAGCACTTAATGTTCTAATAATTTTTTGCTTATATTTTTATTTTTAAATGAGTACAAACAAACCATACCTTTAACTCTGACATTCTCAAAGTAGGATCCCTGACCAGTAGCATCAGTATCACCTAGGAATTTGCTACAAATACAAATTCTACTTCAACCCAGACCAAGTTAGTCAGCAGCTCTGGGGGTCTGGACAGTAATCTATGCTTTCATAAGCCCTCCAGGAGGTTTTAATGCAAGCTAAAGACTAAGAACCACTGTTCACTAAGCTAAACTGTTTGGCTTTCTTAACAATGACCCTAGTGGCACCATTTGGTAGCACCTGACCCTAATTATAAAGAATATACTTAAGTCCACAACTGGACTTAAAATATATATGTATAAACTGGTGACAACAACTAAGATGAAGGGTAACATTTTATTTTTTATGTCACCTCACTAAAAAACACTTGAGGCAGGAAAATAGCTGGAAAAAACAAGATTCCAGTAAATCCATTTGTGTAACATTCTGCATTTTCTCCTAAATTTAAAATTAATCTTAATTATATCAGTAAAACATAAATTCCTTCCCCTTTGCAAATATTAAAACATGATTGATAATGATAGTCTTTGACCAAATCTTCTCCCTCTCCAGTTCCTCACTCTTACTGGTGTGCATCCTTAGACTCTTCTATGTATTTACATATATTAGCATACAATCACCCAAAAATAATACTGCTTTTTGGATATTTACATTTAATTAATTATTTTAGTTTTTTGTGCCATTGGGGATTGAACCCAGGGTCACTGTATCACTGAGACAGAGCCCCCAGCCCTTTTAATTTTTTTTTAAAAGAGAGAGAGAGAGGAGAGAGAACACACGAGAGGGAAAAGAGAATCAACCTTTTTTTTAAAATCTGGTTTTAGTTTTTCTGACACTTGGTTGCATATGTGGTGCTGGGGTTTAACCCAAGTCCTTGTGTGCATGCTGGTCAAGCATTCTACCTCTGAGCCACCATTCCAGTCCCAGCCCTTTTACTTTTACTTTGAGACAGGGTCTTTGCTAAGTTGTCCAGGCTGGCCTCCATTTTGTGATCCTCCCTCCTCAGCCTCCCAAGTAGCTGTGATTACAGGCATGCTAATGTATTTTTTAGGCAACATCATCCTGTACATATTATTCTCTAACTTGCTTTTATCATTCACATATAGAGATCTTTCTAAGCCAGTACTTAAAGATTTTTTAAAAAAATGTCTGCATATGCATGGACCTACCAGAATTTATTTACAGATTATTTCCAGGGGCTGGAGGAATGGCTCAGTGGTTATGGTGCTTGCCTGGCATGCGCAAGTACTCGAGTTCAAACCCCAGCACCATGTACACAGCAGATTGTCCAAGCAACGAATGCTATGTAAAAATCTAAATAAAATTGATTCTGTCTTTCTCTCTTTCTCCCTCACTGTCCTCTCTCTTTAAAAAAAAAAAAAAAAAGATTATTTCCAGGCTGGAGTGGTGGCTTAGCAGTTACAGCGCTTGCCTGGCATACACAAGGACCCAGGTTCAAACCCCAGCGCCATGTACACAACAAAGTGTTGGAGCAACGAAAACCAGATGAAAAACTAAATAAAATTGGTTCTCTTCCTTTCTGTCTCTCTCTCATTGTTCCTCTCTCTTAAAAAAAAAAAAAAAAAGATTATTTCCAAATTTTTCACTCATATAAATATCCCTATTCTGGCCCTGCTGGGATTCTGAAGTATATCAACTTTAACTTAACTGTGATGTTAATGTGACTGACATGACAACAGATATGGATCAGAAAAAAATTAAAGCCTGTCAAGAACAAATTGTATTTTTATAAATAAAAGAGATTTTATAACCATCAAGATTTCACCTAGGGGCTGGAACAGTGGCTCAGCAGTTGGAGCACTTGCCTGGCATGTGCAAAGACCCGGGTTCAAACCCTAGCACCACATATACACTAAGTGTCAGAGAAACAAAGGCCAGATGAAAAAATAAAGTTGACTCTCTCTCTTTCAAAAAAAAAAAAAAAAGATTTCACTTAAAATGATGAAATTGTCTGAACCAATAATTCTGGCAACAAGCTAGCCATAGTAAAAAAGGCAAATGCTAGGTTCAGCTTTGAACAAAAGGGATGAAGCATGTGGAAACTTCCACATTCCCCACAGTTCTCACTCCTTGGGATGATGATGAGAGTTAGTACTGACTAGGCATAGCCAAATACTGCCAGGCAGTATTTGAAGTTCTTTACAGGTGTTAATTCATCCGATTCTCACTACCACCTGGGGGGACGGGCAGTGCTACTATCACAACTTTATAGAGGAGGAGACTCGGGGCAGGGCATCTCAGTCCGAAGGCCAGTGAGGGGGTAGAAGAGGATCTGACCCATATGTCTGGCTCCAGAGTCTGATCTCCTACCCAGCACAGAGGACTACTTGCGATGGAACTGATGGAATCTTTCACCTAAGGTGTTAACCTGTAAGTAAAACTGTAACTACGATTCAATCAATATTGCCACGTTTTTCATTGTGAATGATTTTTTCCCTTTGGTTAACTGGTTCTGGACAACAAAAGCAGTAAAATAATATACCCTGCAGCTCCTTCCTATCCAAACAGAGTCTATTGAACCCTGTTAGAAGAGAGAGGAACAGAAAGAATATTCCAAAGGACAAACATGTAAAGAGAATAAGAAACAGTGCTATCTCAAATTAAAAACTGACCGAGTGTGGAGGGATTTTTCTTTCTCTTTCTTTTTTATGGTCCTGGGGATTGAATCAACGGCCTCATACATGCTAGGCAAGTGCTTTGGCACTGAGCTCAAACTAATCTTTGTGAGCCATTTCTGTAGGACAAGAACTAGGAAAGTTTTAGCTCCTGAGACTATCATTCTGCCACTAAATATGAAAAACTTTGTTTTACTTAAACCTTTCTGTGCTGTTTTTTTTTAAATACACAATGCTATTGCTAAAATTACTTAATTACTCTTGACCAATCAAGAAGGACAGAAAGTTCAAGGTGACACTTTGAAGACTAAAACCAATCTTTCCATCAGCAACTCCATTACCATGTTTGCCATTTCAGTCATCCTCATTGTTAGGGTGCATTTAAATAAGTTTTTTAAGATTCTATCATATTTAAAATAATTAAATATTTTTTTAAAATCTTAAGATTTTTATGTGCTTTAAGGGGAGAATGTAGCATAGAGGGTCAAATTGAGTCCCTTTCCACATGAATATCTGGTCAACTTTTATTTTGTGGTACACAGAAACTATCTCACTTAAATATGGTCTGTGTTGCTTAATGACAGGGATATATAATAAGAAATGTGTCATCAGATGATTCTGTCATTCTGACTATCTTAAGGTTAGGTTTAAGAAATGAACATAAGCTAAATCATTTCCCTAGATGATACATTCTTATGGGACTACCATATGTGTAGCCTGTCATTGTTGGAACCTTTGTTTTGTGGCATGTGACTGTATAAGAGCAGGTACTTTCTGTAACGGCAAAACAATAACAGGGAACAATACTACGGATCAGGTCAACGGGCAACTGGTAAAGATGGGAATAGGGAAAGAAATGTGAAGGGCAAAAGAGAAGAAATGTAGACAGCATATGAAGTGAACTAAAGCAAATAACTGGGAAAAAGAAAGTAAAAAAACAGGAGAGTGTCAAAAAGGGAAGAAATCAGTCTAGGTCAACTTCTGCAAAACAAAACAAAACAACAACAACAAAACTCCAGACTGAAACTCAGGGAACTTAGTTCTGACTTGGACTGAGATCAGACAGGGCCAAAGTAGAAAATGCTGGCTGAATTGAAGGATCCAGTCAAAGGCTTTAGGCCTGAGGAGACTCTCCAGTGAAGGATTCTCTTAAATTGGATAAAACTTGGCTTTATAATTAAATGTGCACCTGTGTTTCACAGGTGTTGAAAGATGTCTGGTTGTCAGGTCTTTTATGTCCTATGACTTGGCTGAATGAGACAGCCAATGAAGAATGGTTAGGGAGAACAAGGAAGGGGCAGCATCATGCTGGCAGCTGTTTTCTAAACAGGAGGCCTTGCCTTTGACTGCACAATTGAAAAGTGCAGGAGTAGGGGCTGGAGAGGTGACTCAGTGATAAAGCACTTGCCTGGCATTTGCAAGGACCCAGGTTCAAATCCCAGCACCACATATATGGTTAAGTGTAGGAAAAACAAAAACCAGATGAAAAAAATACGTAAAATCAACTCTCTCTCTCTTTAAAGAATAAAAACAAAGCCCAGAAGTAAAATGCAATTAGAAAATTTCAATGATACTCACTTCTTCAGGAAATCTTGAAAGTCGGCTGGTAAGTCACTGGGGATGGTCACCGGGTACTCTACACATTCCTGTCCTTGACTGAGGGAGAGCAACAGAAGGCCAAGACGCCAAACATCCCCTTTTTTCCCCGTTTTATAAGGCAGGGCATTGTCACTAAAACGAACTCGGGTTTGCTCAAACACATCCTCCTTGCAAATGTCTGCTAGGCGCTTGGAAATGCTATAGTCTGTAATCTTGACAGTACCCTCTGCATCTACCAAGACAGTTGATGCACTAAGGACCTTGTGCACCACTGAATTGCTGTGAAGATAATCGAGGCCCGACAATAGCTGAGCGGCGTACTTGCGAAGCTGATGCACAGGGATGGGGCCTGAGTGGCTCAGGTGTGCAGCAAGAGAGACCCCACTGATGTGCTCCACTAAAATGTCCACAGTGATAGAGTTGTCTTGCTCTTTGAAATTCATTGCTAAGTAGCGTACTACATTTGGATGGCTCAATTTCACCAGTGAGCTAAATTCTGTTTCTGCCCCTTGAATCTGACAAGGAGAAAGAATAATAATAATAATAATAATAATAATAAAAGACAATATTAGATCAATCAGCATTAGTGGGTATTTCACTTCAAAAGTGAAGTATTTGATAGAAAATATACTTACAAATGAGCAGAGAGCAAATATTCCCTGAACAAATAGTCTCCTCTAAACTGTATGATTGGGGCTGGAGCAGTGGCTCAGCGGTTTCAGCGCTTGCCTGGCAAGCACAAGGACCCGGGTTCAAACCCCAGCACCACGTACACAACTAAGTGTTGGCGCAACGAAGGCCATGTGAAAAACTAAATAAAGTTGTTTCTCTCTGTCTCTCTCACTGTCCCTCTCTCTTTAAAAAAAAAAAAAAAAAAAAAAACCCAAAAAACTGTATGATTAACCTAACAGTTCATGAAGATTTAAAAAAAAAAAAATCAGGTTTTAATTTCAAAACTTAGCATGTAAAAAGCTACAAAATCAGTGAATGGCTTTTAAAATCAACTTCTTTTGAGATATAGCCAACCAGAAGGGGGAAAAACATTTCAAAATAACTTCTTCTGATTATAATAAGGATCACTCTCAAAATTTTTAAAATTAGGAACTTGGGGTATAGCTCATGGTAGAATGCTTGTCTACCATGCATGAAGCCCTGGGTTTGACACCCAGCACTGCAAAAAAATTTAAAAATTAATACAAAGAAAAAAAATCCACAAATTATCTATATTATCACCATCCAAAAATAGTGTGTGGATTTTTTGTATTTACTTCCAGTTTTGCTTTCTACACACAAGCAGACTTACAATTCTAAATACCAGGCTTTCGCTACTATTTTCTCCTTAGGCTTGGTATTATAAATTCATATTAAAAATTCTCTTTCATTCTTCTGACAGGGGTCTCATATCCAGAATCTACAAAATCCTCAAATTTCTCAACTATAAAAACACTAACAACCCAATTAATAAATGGGCCAAAGAGCTAAATAGAAACTTCTCACCAGAGGACATTGATCAAGCCAATGAATACATGAGAAAGTACTCTAAATCTCTAGTAATCAGAGAAATGCAAATGAAAACCACATTAAGATATCACCTTATGCCAATCAGAATGGCAAAAATGAAGAAAATAAACAATAATAGATGCTGGAGGGGATGTGGAGAGATAGGGACACTAACACACTGTTGGTGGAGCTGCAGACTGGTATAGCCCCTCTGAAAAGCAGTGTGGAGAATCCTCAAAAAACTAGGGATGAGCCCACCACATGATCCTGCTATTCCACTCCTGGGTATCTTTCCAGGGGATTTAGAATCAGCACATTATAGTGACACAGCAATATCTATGTTCATAGCAGCTCAATTTACTATTGCTAGACTATGGAAACAACCCAGATGTCCCTCACTGGATGAATGGATCCAAAAACTGTGGCACATACATACCATGGAATTTTACACAGCAATTAGAAACAATGATATTGCAGCCTTTGAAGGTAAATGGATGGCTATGGAAGAAATTATGCTTAGTAAAATCAGCTTAACCCAGAGAATCAAGGGTCGAATGTCTCCACTCATCTGTGGAGGTTGGAACTAGACCCTGGCCATTCAGAAAGGTGGTTTATTATCATGTGTTAAATCCAGATAAGGTGTAATGTTATACAGCCTAACACTTTTTTAGAGATATTGTGGGTAAGGGAAGGGAGGGATACAGGTGGGAAGCTGGGGGGGCACTCCTGGGGGTAAATCTAGTATCCAGAAACTATACACATTTTATATTATTTTGTTAAAATTTGTATGGTTGTTCAAAAATAAAAATTAAAAAAAAAATTCTCTTTCAATCCCCAGTACTGGGAAAAACAAAACAAAACAAAAAACAAATGACTGCAATTACCCCAAATTCAGTTTTGAAGCAATATTATGAAAAAGTAGGGAAGATACAAATAATTTTAAAAAGCACAGTTTTGAAATAGTTGGAGTGATAGTTGTTAATGCCTAAGGGTTGAGAAAGGAGGGCAAGAAGGAAGCTGTAGAAATTCTGCCTGCAGTTTGAAGGTTTTGAGAGGGTGAGTGAGGGGCTGAAAAAGCTCTGAAGAGGATGCTGGTCCCTCTAATTTTCTCTTGGTTTAACTGAACTCACCCACTCTGGATTATTCTGTGAGCCCAAAGCAGAGCTGTTTTGTTCTGTCATTCCCTGTCCCTCAAGTCTGGGCCTTTTCTCAGCCGTCCATGGTTGATACTTACCTGCTTTTTGCACTTCTCAATCTTCTCTCTTTCTTGACTGGTAAGGAAAGGACTCATCTTTTTCTGCCATTGAAGGACCCACTCAAACAACAAGACAAAGCTGCCAGTAGCTGTTTCCAAAGCATTGTAAACTAATTTTCCAAGCTGTTCATCACTACCTGCATATTAAATAGACAAGGTAATTAAATCTCAGTGTATGTTTTCAGTGGGGGAAAACAAGGGAGGGGGTGTACTTTCATTCATTCAATAATAGATGGCATGTGCTAACTATGAAAAATGTGATTTATGTAACACATGTGTTTGTACACTACTTTTAGTATTTAACAATGTACTGAGTCCTAAAATTTTAATTTTTATGAAGGAACAAGAATCAACAATAAGATGCTAGTACAGATCAAATAAAGAGAACTACGTTTTATTCCACTAGCCATTGTTTAACATATTACTTTCCTAACCAGCTCACTTTTACTGGCTGTGCTGCTAGCCTACATCATACAGCTCAGTACCAACTCATATGACAGAAAGAATTTGGAAATAGAGAACCTCCACCAATATTATTTCATCAAGGGGCTGGAGTGGAGGCCCAGCACTAGAGTACTTGCTTGGCATGCATGAGGACTCAGGTTCAAACCCCAGCACCACATACAAAATTAAGTGTCTCAAAAACTAAAACCAGGGGTTGGGGATTTAGCTCAGTGGCACAGTGCTTGCCCAGCACGCGCGAAGGCCCCAAGTTTGGTCCTCAGCCCTGAAAAAAAAAAAAGACAACTAAAACCAGATGAAAAAAAAAAAAAAAAACAAAACTGATTCTTTCCCCTCTAAGAAAAAAAAATTCATCAAACCAGGTGTGATGACACAACTGGGTGTGATGGCATGCACCTGTAATCCCAGTAACTCAGGAGGCTAAGGCAGGAGAATTGCAAGTTCAAAGCCAGCCTCAGCAATTTAGTGAGGCCCCAAGATCCTAAGCAACTTAGCAAGACCCTCTCTCAAAATGAAAATTAAAAAATATTGGGGATGTGGCTCAGTGATTGAACACCCTTGGGTTCAATTCTTGGTACAAAAACAAAAACAAAAAAAAAAAAACTCAAACCATCAGGGGACTGGGAATGTAGTTTAGTGGTAGAGTGATTGTTTAGCGTATTTGAGACTTTGAGTTTGAGCCCCAGCACAGTAGGAACGAAAAAGAAAGATTATTCCATCAGTGCAGAGATTAGTGTGCACAGTAAAACTAACTTTTAGTAGTTTGAAAATATGAACACTTTTTTTTTTTTTGGACAGGGTCTTATGATGTTGCTGAGGCTGGACTTGAACTTGTATCCATCCTGCCTCATCCTCTCAAGCAGTTAGGATTACAGGCATGCATTATGGTACCTGTCTATTTTGTTTTGTTCCCTAATTTATCAAATCGTAGCATATATAGCACCTTTGGCATTACTGATTCTGGACCAGATAATCCTTTGTTGCAGGTGGCTTTCTTTTGCCTGGCCTTTACTCACAAGATGCCAGAAGCACCTGCCCTCACCCTCACAGTCTTAAACCATCAAAAATTATCTGCAAGGCTTGGGATGCAGCTCAGTGGTACAACATTTGCCTCTCACATATGTGGGCCCTGGGTTTCATTTCCAGCAGTACAACAACAAAACAAAACAAAACAAAACAAAAAACAGCAACAAAAATGACAGCTACCACCAATGTCCTCTTGGATAATAAACTATCTCCAGTTAAGAATCACTGATTTGTAGTATTCTTTTTCTCTTAGTATACAAATACTACTTTTCCATGATGCTGTTCTTTCTTCATAATGAAGAAAACAATTTTCAAGAGACACTGATAATCATGTTTTCCATTTGAAAAATGAAAAGTGAAATAACCTGTATCTATAAGATCAAGTTGTCTTAGCCGAAGTAGTTTGAAGAAATAAAGCTAAACTACCTCACCTAGATTTCTTAATCTCAGAAGTAGTTCTTATTTCAGAGAAATGCTGATAAATTAGAGATTTTAATTAAAATGATCTATTGTGCCGGTTATAATAACTCTTGAAAGTCTCAGCCTAAGAGAGGAAAAAACTATAATGTTTGAAAATTTGGCAACGAAAGGAATCAACCTAAGAAATGTGGGACTATGCAGTTTACTGGAGATAAACATTAAATGTTTATGGAATGGAGAATGATGTGATTAACTAAATTTGTGTGTTATATGGTGCACTGTCTTGTAATATTTATTTTCCCAGTTGGGATTAGGAAGGCATTTCATAATTGCTAGGTTTTTAAAAATTACAATTTTAGGGGCTGGAGCGGTGGCTCAGCGGTTTCGGCGCTTGCCTGGCAAGCACGAGGACCCGGGTTCAAACCCCAGCACCACGTACACAACTAAGGGTTGGAGCAACTAAGGCCATGTGAAAAATCTCAATAAAGTTGTTTCTCTCTTTCTCTGTCTCTCTCACTGTCCCTCTCTCTTAAAAAAAAAAAAAAAAATTACAATTTTATTATTGCCACCTTTTTGTCACTTTTTCCATGATGGAGATAATAAAAGGAACAGAAGAACACACTGCTATAAAGCTAAAGGAAAATATGGTACCAAAAGAACTATAATACTGTTACATGCTGGCAATGACCATTCATACAGAGAGTTCAATAGTGCTTCATCCATACATGAAGTAAATTCTTCATTCTATTTCCAACAACTTTAAACTGAAAAACAAATACCAATTAGCTGTTATTTTTAAAATAAATTAAAACTGGGGCTGGAGCGGTGGCTCAGCATTTAAAGCACGTGCCTGGCATGCACAAGGACCCAGCTTCAAACCCCAGCACCATATATACAACTAAGTGTTGGAGAAACAAAAATCAGATGAAAAAATAAATAAAATTAATTTTCTCTCTCTCTCTCTTGTTCTTCTTCTATCTTTAAAACATAAATAAATAACACTATATCATTGAAAATTAAAAATGCATTAGTTGAACTTTTATAAAACACTTCACAGGAAATTAGGGTGTATTTTAAAAAACTTAACACATTGTGAGAAAACAAAATAAATTATTAACTAGTTGATGGTTTAATAAGAAATCCTCCAGTTGTAAAAGTGCTTCCTAATGAAGGCATTAACTAAGATAAATCTGTCTAATGAATACTACCGAGAATAAGAGACCAAGTTAATTTGCCTTCCCAATTTCCCTAGGTTATTAAAAGCAGGGAGTTTGGGGTTGGGGATTCAGCTCAGCGGCAGAGCGCTTGCATAGCATGAGCAAGGCCCCGAGTTTGGTCCCCAGCCCTGAAAAAAAAAAAAAAGAAAGAAAAAAAGAAAAGCAGGGAGTTTATGTTGTCAGTTCATGAATCTGATGAATCTGAAAAGTCTCTGAATCAGGAAGAGTCTCAAGTTCAAAGCCAAACTTGTCTACCATGGCCTTGAATCTGCCCAATGGCTGCTCTGAGAATGGCAGTCCTGTGTATGCAGAACCCTATACTGTCCACGCTGCAGTCACTCAGCTAAGGTTAAGTGTCTAGCTCACAGACAATTCAAATGTTTGGTTTCTTCTCCCTTCATCTGCCGCCTGTTCCCTGGCAGTTCTCTTACTTATTCGTATCTCCTTAAAGAGAAATGGGAAAAAAACTGTAGGAAAGCAAATTCCATTTAGATAATACGGCTACCTGTTCATTCTGGTAAGAGTATTCATGGGATTGAAAATCAAAGTTAACTGTTGAATTCACTATAATGCAAGCAAGTCCTAGACTAATTAGTGGTTATATCTATATGGCTGAGGAAAGATAATGTATATTAGGGTAAAGGAAGGAGAGACCCAAAACTTGATTTTATTATAAGACGTTAAAATTCTGAATTGCAAAACCAGCTTTATTCCAAAAAGCTCTTCAAAGATGAAACTGCTAAATAAGATATACAGAAAATATTTCTTATTTTCCTGGCCAGGTACAACATGCCAAGCGGGAAAATGCCAAGTGGATGAATATCAACTTAAGAAAATGAGATTTGGTCATTAAATACCAGAGGCATTAGAACTCATTTGTTACCCATATGTTATTAGCATTGGATGCATATGATTTAAAATTCTACTGACTGACAATATTTCAACCTTTTTTGTTTTAAAAAGCTTAGATAATTATGATGACAAATTTAAGTTATCTTTATAACAATCTTTTTCTTTCTTTATGCTAATAGTATTTTCAACAGCATAGTTTTACTTCTATCTTATGCCAGGGGAACCTGACCAACTCCTTATTCCAATCATAAGGGATGAAGCTGGACTGACCAACTGCCTGCTTCAAAGCCTTCTTTGGATTGTGCTGGTGGAGACAACAAGGTATCTAGTCCAAGCTGGCCC
This sequence comes from Aplodontia rufa, assembly GCA_004027875.1. NCBI lineage: Eukaryota > Metazoa > Chordata > Mammalia > Rodentia > Aplodontiidae > Aplodontia > Aplodontia rufa. The sequence continues at coordinate 16,708 of PVKS010017459.1, forward strand.
CTCACAATTAACTTTTGTCATGACAATGATTTAAATTAATTTAGCTAGTTTACTCACCAATGCATCTCCCTTTGTGCACCATAAGCTGATCAGGACTACCCACAGAGAAGTACAGGATTTCACAAGAGCCAGGAGAATCTTCACTATTGCATACAGAATACTGACGTTCTCGCCTTAAAAATAAATTTGGACAATGATTTGTTTTCTTTAAGATTAACAAAGGAAAATTTCACACCCCTGTCTTCTGTTTAGCCCATTTGCAGTCCAACATTTGTGTCTTGAGAATGGAGCTCAAGGGGCTATTGGGAAAGCCACTTCCCACAGTTGCTTTCTCCTCATGGACTCTATAAACCTCCAGCTCTGTATTAACCAATATGGTGTCCCCCAGCCACCTGTGGCTATTTAAATTAAAGTTCAATTCAAGTATGGTGACTGTATTTTTTTTTTAAATTTATTGAGAGAGAGAGAAAGAAAGAATCAATTTTCTTTAGTTTTTCATGTGGCTTTCGTTGCTCTGACACTACGTTGTCTATGTGGTGCTAGGGTTTGAACCCAGGTTCCTGTGCCTGCCAGGCAAATGCAGCAACCGTTCCAGCCCCTGGTAATTGCATTTAATAATCATAACATGTGGCTAGTGGCTACAAATATCAGATGGCACAGATAATAGTAGTTTAGTTTAAATCCCTCATCTCTTCATTCCCACATATATTTACATCTAGAGAAAGCTCCAAAACAGGGGGTTTAGAGCCCCTAAATATTCCAGGTCTCTACTGGCCCTAACTATTGAATACTTATTCATTCTTCTGTTTGTCTTTGGCAGATACTTCTTGTCATTTTCTTCCATGACTTCTCCACAATACTCAAAATCCAACCTGTCTTCTCTTTATTTCCTACTTTTTTTCTCTACATGAGGAGCAACAGTTGGTAGGCTACATTAAGATGAAAAAAAAATAGAGAAGAAGATTGCATTGCAGAAGTAAGGGAAGAGAACTCTTGATAGTCACAACTAGACACATAAGAAATGCTTTGATGTAGGACATGAACAAATCTCTAGAAAGATCACTCTCACTCTAAACATGGTCTTGACTTTTATTTTCACTAAGAACCTGAGCAGTGAAGTCCACAATTTCCATTGTTCCACCTATAAAGTAACTTGGCACTGGTATCATTCATTCTTTTTAGGCTGAAAATGAGAAAGGCTGTAGGCAATGTCCTCAGTTCCATTCCACACAGTCTCCTCTGAGATCTTGGTCTACCAGTCAGCCTGTCTCTCCTGTATGTGCCATCTGCCCCTTCCATTCCCACGCTCCCCTCCCTCAATCCTCACCATCTACCCTTGCTTATTCTTCATATTCAAACTTCTACAATTGCTGTCTTCACTTCTTGCACTTTCTGTTTACTCCTCATGCCACTTACAATGTCAATAAAACCACCTTCCCACCCACTCTCAACCTGATTTTATTTTCCCCTTGGTTCTTTGATCTGGTTGGTGGCATAGTCATTCATTCTGTCTCAAAGGTCAGAAATGGGTAATCCTCCTTGGTCTCCTAGGTTTCCTTCATCTAACAGACCCCCAAGTACATTCTCTCTTCTCCATTTCCCGTCTTATTCGGGCCATCTTCAACTTTCTCCTAGACACATGTAGGAGACACATTCTAGTATTACTCATCTCTACTTTTTTTTAAAGAGCGAGGGACAGTGAGAGTGAGAGAGAGAGAGAATGAATTTTATTTAGTTTTTCATGTGGTTTTTGTTGCTCTGACACTTCGCTGCTTCCGTGGTACTGGGGTTTGAACTTGCGTCCTCCCACATGCCAGGCAAGTGCCAGAACCACCAAGCTACCGCTCTAACCCCCTCATCACTACTTCTAATCCTACAAATCTTTTCCCCAGCCCCCTCCTACATCAGTGACAAGATTATCTACTGTGATACAAGTCTCTTATACCACATATTCCAAATACCAGGGAATAACAACACATTGGAATTCTGTTTAATTTCTGCTTCTGAAATTATTTGTGCAAGCAGGAGCACATTGACACTTATGGAGAAAAGGGTAAAAGCAAGGTTTCAAACTTCATAAATTATGCAGAAGTCCCTCTACCTCAGTTCTGTACTCTCCAATAGATAGTGACAACAGCCATTTTAGTCGAGGTCATCCCAATGCCCTTTAGTTGACAGGGTGTAAATGTGTGATTTTAAGGTGATTCAGAATATTAACCACACCATTATTACTGAGTCACACAAACAGTGTTAGGAGTGTTACAAAAAAGGATACAGGTAAAGTAGAGATGATTTAAAATGAAAGTGTTATGGCTGGAGCAGTGGCTCAGCAGTTACGGCGCTTGCCTGGCACGTGCAAGGATGTGGGTTCAAACCCCAGCACCACATACACAATGAAGTGGGGGCTATGGCCTATGGCAAGGCAGTACATCATGGTGGGGAGCATGTGGAGGAGTTGCTCATGGCCAGGACATAAAAGAAAAAGGAAGGGGCCAAGGTTCCACTGTCCCTTTCAAAGTTAGGCCTCCAGTGACCTGAAGACCTCCCAGTAGGCCCCACCTTAAAGGCAGCTCAGGCAAGGCATCTCTGAGGAGTTCACACTTGAAGGGAGAACCAAAGTAGAAGGAACAGCCACACAAAGTGCTAGGGGAACAGTGTGCTAGGCAGACGACCTGAGATGGGAAAGTGCTTGATGTGCTCAAAAATGTGATGCTATGGGGCTGCAGTGGTGGCTCTGTGGTTACGGCATGTGCGAGGACCCGAGTTCAAACCTTAGCATCACCTACACAACTAAGTGTTGGAGCAACAAAAACCAGATGAAAAACTAAATAAAGTTGTTTCTATCTTTCTCTCTCCCACTGTCCCTCTCTGCTGTGAGGGAGGGGAGGATCGTGGGAAATGAGATGCTTAAACCATTCACCCCTCTACTGTGGTTTCCCCAGTGTCCATTCTCCACTTGTGACCAGGAAGAACTGTACACAGTATAAATCAGATTGTATTATATTGAGTCTTGATTAAAACCTCCAAAGCTGATCATTACATCTGAACTCCCACCCTGGTTTCCGAAGCCCTCTGTGACCTATCTGCCTGACCCTCCTGGACCACTCTCTCCAGGCCCACTAATCCTTGCCTTACTGTCCTGCTTAATGAGCTTCGAGCCTAACAAGCCCATGACAGTCTTGGATCAGCAGTCCCAGCTGTTTTCCCTCCGATCTTATTGTGGCTGGCCCCCTCTCACCCTCCAGAACTAGAATCCCCCAATCCAAAGCCACTCCAGATCTAAACTTTGTATTTTTTTCTTCCAAACATTCTAAAATGGTCATTCAGCATTTTTTTTAATGCATGTTTATTTTAATTCTTGTATAGTGCTAATCTTTATGTGACATTTCCTTTCTGCTTAAGGACAGTTTCCAATGAGACTATAAACTCCACAAAAGCAGTCTTTCTTGATCTCATTTACCAAATCCCCAGGATTAAGAACAGGGTCTGGCACATAGTAAGTACTCAATAAACATTTATTGAATCAATCGGCAAATCATCATTTTAGATTTTACTGCTTTTAGTCATTTTAGATTTCACTGCTTTTAGTCATGTACAATTCAAATACTGCTGCTAACAATTTAGATGACAAGGACATGTCTGTTAAAGTCTACCATGTATTTACTTACCTGAAGTGGTTACGGGAAACTTGGCTGGTATGTGTGAGGACATGAGTTTGAACCCCAGCACCACATACACAACTAAGTGTTGGAGCAATAAAAACCAGATGAAAAACTAAATAAAATTGGTTGTCTCTCACTGTCACAAACTCTTAAAAAAAAAGGATATACAGGCTTGAGTCCTACCTGAAAATTTTATCAAAGTCTACTACAAGTTGTTTTAATCCTACATATTTGAGCATTAAATATTTAAAAGTTAAGTTCAGCTTTATATACTTGTAATCATTCAGCTGAAACTTTCATCCTCCCAGAAATCCAAGAGACTTACCTAGACCTTCCCGAAGAGTTTGTCCGGTGTTTACCATTTCCTACAAAATCAGGAGAGCCTCCATGTAGCATGACAGCTGTTCTGTGTCCTCCTAGATCTTTCTTAGAGGTATGATCTTGGTTTGAGAAATTAGCAATTTCCAAACGTTCCTAGAAGAAGACAAGTACAACCTATTTTAGATGTAAGTCATATGTGGAAAACAAGCATGGTATGTTATAATCAATTCATTATGGAATGCAAATTTCATTTCAGCTGAATGATTACAAGTATATAAATCTGAACTCAACTTTTAAAAATTTAATGCTCAAATATAAGAATTGAAGTCCAGGTTACAGTTTTAAGACAATTTAATAAATGAAAATGTTTAAGAATTTTCGAATAAGCATGAAAAATGAGAGAGAATGGCAAGAGGAGATGAGCACAAGAGGGGAGGGGGGCAAATACAGGATGGGAGAGCTGGTGGAAAACAAGTATCTTAGACTTGTGTTCAGCTTCATACTTTCACATAGGGCAGTACCTCTGTTTGTGGAAACAATGAAATGAGACAGAAAGGAAGGAATTATCAATTTTGTTTTTAAGAGATGAGGAAAGTGGGGCTGGAGCAGTGGCTCGGCATTTATGGTGCTTTCCTGGCATGCACAAGGATGCCAGTTCAAACCCCCACACCATGTATATAAAGCGTCGGAGCAATGAAAGCCACATGAAAAAGTAAATAAAAATTGATTCTATCTTTCTCTCTCACTGTCCCTCTCTGTCTTAAAAAAAAAAAAAAAAAGAAAGAAAGAAAGAAAGGAAAAAAAGTAAGAGATAAGAAAAGTGAGTGACACAAAGTATCACCTGATGTCCCAGGGAGAGGTAAGAAAGTGAAAGCTTTGAGCCAGGTGTTGCTTATCAGCGCAATAGTGCTTCTTCTCATAGTGTCCCTTAAGTTAAATGCCTTACTCCTAAAAAGAAAACGAGCAGCCAGGCCCAGTGGCACATGCCAGTAATCCTAGCAGTGTGGGAGGCTGCGGCAGGAGGATCTCAAGTTCAAGGCCAGCCTCAGCAACTTAGTGAGGCCCTACGTAACTTAGCAAGACTCTCAAAATAAAAAATAAAAAGGGCTGAGGATATGGCTCAGTGAATAAGTACCCCTGGGTTCAATCCCTGGTCATCCCAAAACCAAAGACAAACAAATAAACAAAAAGAGAATAAGCAAAATTTCCTCTGGACTTCTCTAAACGTGTATACCTAGTTTTTTTGACTGAGTTGAAATTAAGGAAAATAAAGAAAAGACACTTTATTCTTTATCCTTTTAAACCAGTTCTGGTGAATCATTCTTTTCCAACACTGAACGAAATCTCTAATATATGCATATTGTTTCCATATTAAGAATTTATGGCACTTGCCTGGCATGTATGAGGAGATGGGTTCAAACCCCAGCACCCCATGTACACAGTGATGTGTTGGTTTGATGAAGGACATATGGAAAAACTAATAAAATTTGATGCTCTCTCTCACTATCCCTCTCTCTTAAAAAAAAGAAAAAAAAAAAAGAATTTCAGTCCAGGCTAATCAATAAAGCTTCAATTTCCTCTACCCTAACTCATTTGATAAATTACTACAATTATAAAAGCTTAAACATCTACAGATGACATACAACTTTAAATTTTGTCACCTATTATATATCCTTTTTTAAAAGAGAGAGTGAGAGAGATAAAGAGAGAATCAATTTTATTTTTTCATCTGTTTTTTGTTTTTCTGATACTTTGTTGTGTATGTGATGCTGAGGTTCAAACCTGGGTCTTAGTGCTTGCCAGGCAAATGCTTTAACCTCTGGGACACTGCTCCAGCCTGCCACCTATTACATATCTAAAACATACAATAAATTTAACTTTGGGGATTTTTTTCTGAAATTATTACTGATTGAAATATGGAAGGAAAAAATAACATCAATGGATGTTAAAAATAACATTTAATGTTTAGGAAAATGTAAATTATCTTAGGGTAGTAGAATTGATAGAGTACCTGCTTAGCCATCTCTTTCCTTTTTTTCTCTTCTTTTATCTCTTCTTTTCTTCTCTCAATCTCATGAAGAATTTCACGCTTCTGAAATAAATCAAACCACCATCAGATGCCAATCTCTGAAAACATGCTATGTGTCAATTCTGAAACTACAGAATTTGACTTGAATTTCAATAACTTAAGCCCTTCTTTCCTAAGAGACTGGGATATAGGGAACCTTAGTAGAAACCACAGGTCCATCAGTTTTTTTTTTTTTTAGAATTTTCTATACTTGGAAAATATAAGTTAAAATGATTATTTATAATTTTGATTAGTTTTATGGTATATATATCCTAGCCTTTGTCTGTTTTTTCAGGTCTATCAGTTTTGTCCAAGTTCTTATGCAGTTAGCTTCCTTGTGGAGGTTTTAAGACTGTGTGTGAACAACATTATTTTTCATTCTTCACATCTTCATGTGGAGGGAATTTCACTACGGCACATTGCTGACTTCTCCCATTTCCCCTCCTATTACATCTGCCTGTCTGCAGGGAGCAAGCACTGTGGCTGTCTTTCTCTGGGCCTGGAGTGGTGATGGTCCAGGTACCATATCCACTGGCCACAGACCTGTGCCTGCATTTATCTCTTTGGTATTAAAAGTGGTGTTTTGATATCCATTTGTTCTTATCGCTTCTTTAAAATTCCAGAGTATAAGTGTCAAAAGTATCAAGATACTAGAAACTAAAACAGCAATAATAAAAAATACAAGAACATGCCCCAAATTAATAGGAAGTTATAGCAGTACACCAAAACAAGAATGTTAGCTAAATACCCCTATCCTTTAATAATATGAAACTGTATACTTCAAATGATGATCAGGCTATACAATTCAATAGAAGGTTAGTAGTAACAAAATAGATGGGACCCACAGAGACAGTGATAACATAAGCGCAGGATGAAGCAGATTAAAAAAAAGAAAACCAACCAAACAAAAAGCCAGGCACAAGAATCAAGAGAAGCAATGTAAAAAGTAGTAGTATCAATAGGGAGAAAACTATAACATCTCATCAAGAGATAAAAATAAATGTAGAATATATTCTGGATGGGAAGTCTGAATCTTATCACAATATCAATCTTCCAAAATAAATATGTAAGTTCACTACAATTTCAATCAAAATCCAAGAGGATTTGTTTTGTTTTGACTTTGAGAAAGTAATTCTATAGTTCATCTGTAAGAATAAATGGGTAAGAGATGGGCATAGTGGCACATACTTGTAATCCCAGAGACTCAGGAGGCTAAGGCAGGAGGATTGCAAGTTTAAGGCCAGCCTCAGCAACTCAGCAAGACCTTGCTGCAAAATAAAAAGGCAAGGGATGAAGCTCAGGGGTAGAGCACCCCTTGGTTCAATCTCTAGTACTGAATGAATGAAAAATAAATAAGTAAAAATGGTTGAGAAAAAAAATAATGGGAGATGAAAGGATGGGGAAAGGCAGGCTTGACTTTTCAGATATTCTAGCATTCTATAGATACAATAATTCAGAGTGTGTAATGACTGAAGAAAAAAACAGATGAATTGACCAAAACATGTAATTTACCAAAAGTAAAGAATGATTATTCCATAAATGTGTTAGGAAAATATCTGGGAAAAAATAAACAGGCTCTCCTTTTTATAACCTGCAACCAAAATAAGTTCTGGATAAGTTGATCAAAGAGCTAAATAGAAAAAAATCTGAGTTAAAATGAAGAAGGAAATTTACAGATATATATTATCTTAGACTGGAAGAACTTTTTTTTCTTAAAGAGAGAGGAACAGGGCTGGAGCAGTGGCTCAGTGGTTGCAGTGCTTGCCTGGCATGCACAAGGACATGGGTTCAAATCCTAGTACCATGTACACAACAAAGTGTCAGAGCAATGAAAATCATGTGAAAAACTAAATAAAATTGATTCTCTCTCTCTCACTGTTCATGTCTTTCCAGTCCCTTTTAAAGCAATGAGTTAATATCCTTATGTAAACAGATCAAAGAAAAAATACTACTTCTTGGGGCATGAGAGACATGTCTTTCACAACTAAGAGGAAAACAGACTCCAAACTCAGTGGATTTCTGTACATCTTGGCAAGCTCCGAAAACCATAGGAAGAAACACAGAATCCTGGTTAAATAGCCTCCTTTCTCTCTCTCTTCTTTTTTAGATCTGAACTAAGAGTTCAGAGGGGCACCATTTATTACTGCTGAAGGACCCATGCAGAGTATTTCTCAGTTACTCTCGGGGCCTACTCTCACAGGAATTCATGTTCTTCGAGTGAAACAGTGAGCAAAACTTACAGATCCACTTCTAGGTAGAGACAGACTAAAGACCTAAGAAGCTGGCTGGCCTCCAGGCTTGGGCTTGTGCTTTGAAGGGGGTTCTTACCTCCTGCTCCTCTTTCTGCTTGGCCTCCAACAGCCTCTGCTGCTCCTCCTGAGCCCGCCTTTCCAGCATTTCTTCGTGGAAAGACTTGGGAGGGGGCTTGTTATGCTCACTGAGAAAGGATTGCACGTGGTAAGCCAGTTCAAATATCATCACCTAAACATGTAAACAAAAATCAGCCACAAATGATCAAATCACGGGAAGAAAGTCTCCAATAAGGAGAGGCTATAGAATAGGAAACCAAGCTGGTAACCAGAGCTGCACTTGCAATATGATTATTCAGTTCACTAGTACATGGTCTGAATTAGGTGTCTGATGCAATCACAGCAGGATAAGCTTTGAAAGGGCTCAACGCACTGTGTTGTGATCAAGACAATCGCCATCTAGATAAATAAAAAGCTTCATTTCTCCTTTGTAGGCCTATTCAAATTTATTGGCATTTTCTATACGATAAGTCAAATGAAATATTTTTCAGTACAAATAAATCAGGTAAAATATTTAAGATTGCATGAAAGCAAGAGCTACCTTCCCAACTAGAAAATCTGTCCACATAATGAAAATTGTGTAGAGAATGCAAATCACTAACATCAAAGTTTTCATTTGTCCAAAGAGCATACTGAAAATATTCTACTGGGTGTATAGAGGCAAAGAATTAATGGCTCCACTATCCTGCTTGTAAATGGCCAGGTCAATAGTTAAAAAATACTTCATCCCCATTTAGGGAAGCATTCACAGATAGAGCCAAGAAGAAAAAGCCATCCCTTCCCACTAGACATTCTTATGAAGCCTCTTTGTCTCACTTTTGGGCTAAGCCATAAATCGTACCTAGGTTGGGAAATGGACAGAATGCGGGGCTCCGAGACCCCACAGTATCTGATTCTTTAGCCCCGGAGCAAAGAACTTCTAACTTCTGAAGATGATGAAAATATCGCTGGAATGTTTGTTTTTCCCTCAATTACAATGAAGGAATTAAAAAATTTTATTTTTGTTAAATGTTTAAAACAGTTTCTAAAGGGACCTATCAAGATGGTGAATAATAGTAGAAGTTACTGTACACTAGAATATAAAATCAGTTTGTTTGGTATTTTGCCTTTCTCTCAGGGAGTCAATAACAAGAAGCCATAGCTCTTACTGGGTAAAGTTTTTTGTCTATTTGTTGTTTTCTTATTTTTGAAGAGAGAGAGAGACAAAGAGAGTATCAATTTTCTTTAGTTTTTCATTTTGCTCCAACACTTCATTGTGTACATGGTGCTGGTTTTGAACTCACGTACTTGCACATGCCAGGCAAGTGCCGTAACGGCTGAGTCACTGCTCCAGCCCCTGGGTAAAGTTTTAATAGTTTTTTATTACATTACAAGTTGTGGTATTTTTTGGATGTATATTGAGATAGAGTTGGGAAACATCAATCTAAAGTCTAAGCAATACGTTCTTCTAAGGAAATCTGGAAAAACCAAGCAGCTTCTATTATGTTAAAGAGGAATTGTTTCCAAACCAGAACAGGACAGGAGCCATGCTGTGGAGGGTCTTTCTTTGACTTATTTAATTTATTAGCATTTTCTGTATAAATAACTCTGATAAAGTTTATAAGACTGGAAGATATATACTTTCCAAACTTCCATTCCCGCCACACTACATGGGCCACTGTCTGGCCTTGGACCTCTGCTTAGATCCCAGAGACCTCTCTTGAAGGCCTGCTCCATGCATAAACTTTATCCACTCCACCATCCTGTTCCAGACCCCTCACCATAATTTTTCCTCATGGCACTTAGTGCTGACTGATTTGCTACACTGTCGGTAGATTTCTTTCTGTCCACTCTCCTCACAGTGTGGCTAAATGCTTTCTCACTGTGGTTTTCCCAGAGCTAAGATGATACCTGTTGAAAGAATTAATAAAAGAATAAATGAATCTGACTTTGTTCATTTTAAAAAATAGTCTAAGGTACATTTAAGTTTATTTTTATAGGACTGATGAACAAAGAGTTAATGTATAAATTAAAAATGATTCAGAGGCAAGTGGAGGTGCTGAAAAACATGTTTTTAAAGTGACTATTCCTCTCATTCAAATTAAGTGACTCATTATTTTAATAACCAGTTATCAGTGAGTGCCATACCACTATGAATCCCTCAGCAATGCTTCAACACTCAATTATACTCTATTTTACTTGAAAGTAAAAACAACTTCTTTAGAATTATGTGCATTTTAGACCTCTCAGTACTTCAGACTTAACGGAAACAAACATTAGACAAACAAGAACAGCAATTTGCTGGGTGCGTTCCCATGTTTATCGCCCTTTCAAATCTTATTACATGAGGATGTCTCAGATGAGTACTAATATATATATATTTTTAAATTGTGGCAAAACATACATAATATTTACCATCTTCAATATTAAGTGTACCTTCAGTAATGTTAAGTGCATTTACAATGTTGTGCTACCATATCCAACAATCATTTCCAAAACATCTTCATCTTTCCAAACCGAAACTCTGTACCTATTAAACAACAACTCTCCAATTTGTCCTTCCCTCCACCCTGGCAACCACTTTCTGTCTCTGTCAATCTAACTAAGAATCTCAAAAAAATAAGAGTCATACATGGTGTGTCTTGAAATTAGCTTATTGCATTTAGTATTACAGCAAATGTCAGAATTTTCTTCCTCTTTAAGATTGAATAACACTCCACTTCATTTTGATCTTTTCCTGGGCTATATGTGGCATAATATTCTCTTGTAATATTGGACAGTGATGACCAGCTGCAGATCCTAGTCAGATACATGATGGGGAAGGAGGAAGAACTACCAGTATTCTAAAGTATACTGCGTGGCTACACGATTATGTTCGGTAGGTTAGGCATATTAATTGCATTGTTGACTTAATGATAGGTCTATAAGGATGTACCCCATAAGTTGAGGAGCACTTATATATGAATATTTATAGCAACTTTATTTGCAACAGCTCAAAACTGAAACAGAATTTTTCATCTGGTGAATGGTTTAAGAAAGTGGTACAACCTTACCATGAAATACTATTCAATAATAAAAAGTAACAGTTATGGGCTGGAACGGTGGCTCAGCAGTTACAGTGCTTGCCTGATATGCATGAGTATGGGAGTTCAGACCCCAGCACCACGTACACACAACAAAGTCTTGGAGCAACGAAAGTCACATGAAAAACTAAATCAAATTGATTCTCTGTCTCTCTTTCTCACTGTCCCGCTCTCTTAAAAAAAAAAAAAAAAAGTAACAGCTATAGATACATGTAACAACCTGGATGGATCATCAGACAATTATGCTAAGAGAAAAAACAAATCCCAAAAGGTCATATACTATATGTAACATTCTTAAAATGTCAAAAGTATAAAAATAACAGATTGGTGGTTGACAAGTATGAGGGAGTAGGAGATGAAAAGGAAGCTACAAAAGGGTAACCTGAAAGATCCTCCCAGAGATGGACTTATTCTACATCTTCACTGTATTGTTAATATCCTGAGTATGATACTCTACTAGATTGTTGCAAAATGTAACCACTGTGGCAAACCTGATAGAGGATACATGGAATCTTTATGCATTATTTCTTATAATTGCATGTAAATTGTCTGAAAATTAAAATTGCATGTATTTATGTCAAAATTAAAAGGTTAATTTAGGTATATTTTAGGCAGTTTAACACAATTTTTTTATAGTTACAAGTCACAAAACCAAGAAACCAGAGGATTATCTGCATCTGAACATTCAATATAACTCCATATTATTTTCCCATTAGTCATTAGAGTCCCCTTACACTTGAAAGAACTTTGGAATAATTGCCAAGGTCTAGTTTTTTATCCAGACACTTCTGCAGTCACTTTCTATATCTCATCAATCACTGAAGTTCTTAAAAACAGCAACTTAAGTGGATACAATTTTTATAGCCAAAAGGTACTGCACAGACTGCATTGTGACTCACTGCATTATGGAATGCAAGTGGAAATCTGTCCAGTCACTTTCCAGGGGGTGACTGTTACTTTTGTTTTTTTCTAACAGAGGCCTTAACTCTTCTTAGTTTTTACATGATGAGATAGTTAGGCATGAGCTGCCTTAAATGCTACAGTATGGATCTGAATTTCCCCGAAATGTCCATGTGTTAAAGTCCTGGTCCCCTGCTCAGCGTTATTGGTAGGTGGTGGAGTCTTTCAGAGGGGGGGCCTAGTGGAAGGTGTTATGGTTTGGATGGAAGGTATCCCCCAGTAGCTCAACACGGAAGACAGTGTGAAGGCTTAGGTGAAATGACTGGGTTATAAGATCCTTAACTTAATCATCAAGTTAACCCCCTGATAAGGATTAATTGGCAACTGAAGTCTGGCAGGGTGTGGCTGGAGAAAGTGGATCATTGGGGGCATGGCTTTGGGTATATATTTTGTATCTTGCATGGAGAGTGGAGTCTCTCTCTGCTTCCTGGAACCATGTATTGAGCTACTTCCCTCTGCCGCACTCTTCCTTACCTTGAGCCCTGAGGAATGGAGCTAGCTATCTATGGACTATAACCTCTGACGTCGAGAGGCCCAAATAAACTTTTTCTCCTAAAATTTTCTCATTAGGTCCTTGGGTCGCAGCAACAGTAACGAAAGAGCTGACAAAAACAGGTCGTCAGGTTATTGGAGATTCGCCCTGGAAGGGGATAGTGGGGTCTCAGTCCCTTCCTCTTCCTCTTCCACTTCCTAGCCATACATGTCTGCAATGATGTGCTCCCAGGCCACAGACTCAAAGCAACAGTGTCAATCAAACCTCCAGAACTGTGAGCCAAAATAAACCAGTTCTCTTTATAAATTGATTTATCTCAGTATTTGTTACAGTGATAGAAAGTTGACAAACACTTTGCAAAACCAGAGTGATTTTACACAAAAGTCAGGAAAAGATGGTTCTACTTAAAGGGAATTGGTTGGGGCTGGGCACAGTGGTACATGCCTGTAATCCCAGCAACTTGGGAGGCTGAGACAGAAGGATCACAAGTTCAGGCCAATCTGGACAATTCAGTGAGGCCTTAAACAACTTAGTGAGACCCGATCTCAAAATGAAAAATAAAAAGGGCTAGGGATACAGCTTAGTGACAAAGTGCCCTGGGTTCTACTCCCAGTACCAAAAAATAAAGCAAAGCCAAAAAAAACCCCAAAACAAAAAAAGAACCCCACCAGAATTGGCCTGGCCTGAGGGAAACACAGTAATTCTCTGTCCCACGTGGTGCTGCCCTCAGAATTCTGCCACCAAGGAGAACTGACATGTAGACCCTAATGTTCAAAGGATTAAAACAATTAGTGTCCAGTGTGAAAGGCGGTCAACTCTCATGTATTAAACCAGCAAAGGTGTAGTGACACACAACCTGAGGCATTCACAGAGATGTATTGAGAAGGAGTGCGGAGGGGGGCAAGGGGTGAGGGGTAAGGGTGGGAAATTAGGGGGGCTCTAGAGGGTAAATCTAATTTTCAGAATATATATATATCATATTGTTTCATTGGAAGTATTTTTGATTGTACAACAACTAAATTTCTTAATAAAAAACAAAACAAACAAACAAAAAACCCAGATTAGTACTGAGCTCACTGTAAATGCTCCTGTACAGAAGAGACACTGAAGGAGTAGAGTATGTCACTAATTATTGAGAAGAAAAACAACTGAGTTTTTCTGATATGTAAAAGGTAGAGGTGGCGAAGTTTGGTCCCAGAAGTCACTTTCCTGTGTTTTCCAAAAGAAAAGTTCAAGTTAGGAACTGGTCATGATGCCAGGTCCAAAGTATGCAGAAGAGTATGGCTCAGTTTACATCAGAAAAATCCTTAAGCATCAATCGTACCATCTGTATTCTCTCAATAACTTGTTAGTCATAAGTCCTGAAAATTGCACAAGTACAAATAACAAAGCCCCCCTGTGGATACCAGGATGACACAAAACATTCTAGTCAAAGTTGGATTTGAGGTACAACAGGAAAAAAGTCTGTAAACCAAGGCAAATGCTGGTGAGCACGACAGGCACTGCTACTGTCCTCTTATAATTCCACTTTAACAAATCTTACCTCCCCACAATGTTTTTTAGCCAGTTCCTCTAGGCGGGATTTTAACAAATTAATACTTTCATTTGATAGACCTTTGGCATTTTTTAACTCTATTTCAGGAACTCTGAAAAAGAAAAAAAAAAAAAAAAGAGCTACTTCAGAAAGGACAGTCTGTTTGCATTCACATTTGCTAAGTTCCCAGCACACTTGAGGGCCTGAGGATTCTACACAGACCTTGTACGTGAACCTCTCCATGCAACTGCCAACATTTCCCTTCATCTCAAAAGGATTTCAACCACATCCTAGCAACTCTGGTTGACACAGTGCTCAGCAGGAGTGGCTGAATCCTGTGGAGAAAGGGGTGAGCCAGTCTTCAGCCTGGAGTGTCAGATGCTCTATTTCCTGAGGAGACACAGGCTTGACTGGGTATTTCTCAACTACTCTGTCTCTGCTATCAGCTTTATAATCTGATCAAAATGTCCCAATGCCAGTTACTTACTATTGGTTGCCCCTGATCCCCAATTCTGTTTTGTTTTTCCTAAAAAACCTAATCATTTCTGCTCTCAGTCTGATGCTAGTCCAGGAACTTAACCATGTACTCTCTTGCACTCAATGTCATTAGCCATTGTCACCGGGCAGGGATCAAGTGCTGTGCACTCTTTTGCACGTGCTGGCATAAAGCAGAACAAGAATGTTAGGTGAGATGGAGACATGGTGATCCATCTAGCACTCCCACAGCAGGCTGGTTGTAAACAAGGACACGCTTGCTGCTGGCTCATGAATAAATGCCATCATGTATATTCTGCAAACTCTGCCTATTCCAAGGATACCTAATTCACACCCCTTTTCATCTCCCACAGCTCATCCAAGTCAACATTTTCTACTCAAGGATATTATAAACCCCAGCCCTCGAATTTCCTTTTATTCCCAAAAAATAAACAGCCAATAACAACTTTTCAGGATTTATTTAATTTTACTGATGAGATGACTCATCATTTCCTATTAAATATTTCTGAGTAATTCTGGTATTTTAATTTAACGAAGACTTGACTATTCACCTTTCTATGCATTCTCTCAACACTGATCTCTTATTCAGTGGGATAGGTTGCTACAATCATTATCTGCCCAGAGAGATGGGAATCTGGGAGATGGTTGCCTGAGAGGAAGCATAGAAATGTCATTCGGCTCTGGGTCCATCTATGGTTTGTCCCACCCAGGATTCTCTCTCTCACAGTGGCATCAAGGACTATTTTACATAAAGGAAAGTCTTCTTGTACTATATCACTTCAAAGGGATGGGAATATTTCCCAAAAACCAAACTTTATATGATTATATTTTTAAAAATTAAGCATTGTATAGCAGTATTAATATAATGGTGGGAAAGTCATATTTAATACTAGTTAAACTCTAAAATTTTCTAATGTTTCATGTCCTTGCTGCATTACTAATAATTTTGTTTAGCTGATACTTTACTTACTTTTTTTTAAGAGACAGAGAGAGAGAGAGAGAGAGAGAGAGAGTCAATTTTATTGATATTTTTATCTGGTTTCTGTTTTTCTGACACTTACTTGGGTATGTGGTGTTGGGGATTGTATCTGGGTCCTTGCTCAGGCCAGGCAAGTGCTCTACCACTGAGCCCCCTCTTCAGTCCCACTATACTTAATTTTTAGTGAGCACCTTCTTATTTTTTTTTAAATTATCCTATAATTTTTGGGGGGAGATATTAGGAGTTTAACTCAGGGGGAATTGACCACTGAGCTGTATCCCCAACTCTTCTTATTTTTTGAGACAAGGTCTCACTAAGTTTTTTAGGACCTTGCTCAGTTGCTCAGGCTGGCCTCTAACTTTTGATCCTCCTGTCTCAGCCTCCCGAGCCACTGGGATTACAGGTATGTGCCACCACTGCCAGCCCATGATATTTTTAGTAAGCAGACATATCAAGGTTTATCTGAATAGTTCTCTAGTATAGTCACTGTCAACCATGGGCAATTTTTGTCTCCAAGTGGACATCTGTCATCATTTGGAGACCTTTTTGGTTATCATAACCTGGGGAGAAAGGTACTCTCTGTATCTAGCAGACAGAAGTCAGGGATGCTACTAATTGTTCTGTAATGTATAGGGCAGCTCTCACAACAATTATGCTGACATGTCAACAGTGCCAAGGCTGAGAAAGTCTGTTCTAGTTTTTAACATTTAGACTGTTTCCAATTTCTTTACTTTCACAAGTAATGCTACAATTAACATTTTAACTTTTCAAAAGAAAACATTTTGAATTCTTTAAGAATGAGTGAGTAGGGCTGGAGTGGTGGCTCAGTGGTTATGGTGCTTGCCTGGCATGTGAAAGGACCTAGGTTCAAACCCCAGCACCATATATGCAACTAAGGGTTGGTGAAACAAAGGCCAGATGAAAAAAATAAAATTGATTCTTTATTTCTCTCTCTCTCTTTTTTTTTTTTTTTTTTTTTAAAAAAGAGAGAAGGACAGTGAGAGAGAGAGACAGAATCAATTTTTATTGAGTTTTTCACATGGCTTTCATTGCTCTGACACTTAGTTGTGTACATGGATGCTGGGGTTTGAACCCGTGTACTTGCTCATGCTGGGCAAGTACCATACCCGCCAAGCCACTGCTCCAGCCCCTCTTTTTCCTTCTTATAAAAACAATAAATAAACAAATGAGTTAATGAATCAAAGCGTTCCCCACCCCACCCCCGAGAGTGCTAATTTTTTCATCTGGTTTTTGTTTTTCTTCTACTTAGTGTGTATGTCTGCTGGGGATTGAATTCAGGACCTCACACGCGCCAGGCAAGCACGCTACTGCTGAGCCACCTCTCTAGCCCAACATTTTGAATTCTTGAGTCTACAGCATAATAAAAAATAGAGTGATAATATAGTAAAAATATATTTGTAATCTTTGACCCAATTCCTGGCACAGAGCCCCTATCACCCGTGGAATCTTCTGAGTGACAGAGGTAAGAAGGACATCTTGTGCTATTCATAGAAAACTGTTTCAACCATACTGGAGTATATGTGGAAGAGGTTAACTTTTGTTGGGTGCCTATACAGTGTCAGAATAAAGGCTGATCACAAGACCAAACATGGACTTCAAGAAGAGAAATTCAAACCCCACTCCAGACCAGGGGGAGGAAAGCAGGGCTGAAGAGAGTTCAATCACCAATGGCCAATGATTTAACCAAGTGATCATGCTTATGGTATGAAACCTCCATTAAAAGTTCCTAAATGGCAGGGTTCAGGGAGGTGGTAGGTTGGTGAACACATGCAGGTGCCAGGAGGTGGCTGGCCTGGGGAGAGCATGGCAGCTCCACGCCCCTCCCTCATGCTTAACCTATGCATGACTGTTTCAGAGTCATAGCTTTTATAATAAGTTGGTAAACGTATGGCTCTGTGAGTCATTCTAGAAAATCATCAAACCTGAAGAGGAGGTTACGAACCTCCCAATATATAGCCAAAATTTGTAAGTCAGAGGAAGTTACTGGAACTTGCAACTGGTATGTGAAATGGGAGCATTTTTATGGGACTGATCCTTTAACCCATGGCTTCTGTGCTAACTATGGAAACCTAACGTCAGAGGTGAATTGACTTGCTGGACTCCCAGATGGTGTCAGAAAAGATACCACATGTATTTGGTGTTAGGAAACAACCTTCTTGAAAAAAAAAAAAAACTATAGAGGGTGAGGCCCTAATTTCCTTTCATAATTATCTTTCTTCATTAATTAATCTTTTACATACCAACTATGTATACTCTCAATATAATGTTGAAGGCACAAGATGGTTATTGACCTGAGGAAGCCCAGTTTTGACCTTTCTCTAAATATACTTCATTCCCTCTTTATGTACAGTAGAAAACCCTGTTACCTTTTATGTGGCACTTGCCTTCTCAAAAACCTTCACTGTTTCCCTATACAGTAAATTCAAACTACTTAATATCCTCCAAGCCAATCTGCCTGTCCACGTGGAAGGTCTGGGGACGGATTACATGGAATATACATGATACTTCAAAAAGAGACCACTTGAATCCTGATGGCTAATACTTTTGCTCTAACCAGTGATTCTCAATCAGAGGTGATTTGGCTTTTAGGGGCAGTGCGGAAATATGTGGAGCTTGTGGTTGCCTCAATGATTGGAGAACACTCTTGGCATTAGCTGGTAGGGACCAAAGATGCTAAAGATCCTGTAGAGCAGGGGACAGCCCTGCACAATGATGGCTCACCAGTCGTACCAGGAAGTACCACAACTCTGAACACTCTTTACTATGGCAATAAAAGGTCAGGTTAGACACAGAAGGCTACCTAATTCCTAATGGCAACTGCACTTTAAAACTAAGTACATGAGTGATTTAAGTAGTTGCTCTGCTTTTATCCTTTCCTCAAGGGTTTTTCTCTTCTACTTTATGAAGAATTAATTAAACAGATTTTAACAGGTCACTGAGCAAGTATTAGTATCTGTAGTGAGTATTCTACAACTGTATGCAGATGAAAACAAGACAGTTCATGAAAATGTCTATACCTGGTATATTTTTGTTAAAATATACAGGTGACAGAAAATGAAATTTTATGTTAATGGCAGGGGGATAAAATACTGTGAACTTTAAACCAAAATCACATCAAAGCTATTTATAGGGGCTGGAGCAGTGGGTTGGGGGTTACGGTGCTTGCCTGGCATGCACGAGGACGCGGGTTTGAACCCCAGCATGATATACACAAGGAAGTGTTGGAGCAATGAGAACCACATGAAAAACTAAATAAACATTGATTTCTCTCACTGTCCATCTCTCTTAAAAAAAAAAAAAGGCTATTTATAAAGGTACTTACACATCTGGGTAGGTTGGTGGGCATTTGACTCTCAAATCCACTTTGACATACACTTCTTCACCAGATAGGCCCTGAGGGTACAGAACTAAATTGATTTCAGGGGGCTCTTTGACCTAAAAGAGAAAAAATATTTTTCTCCCTAGAAAGCCAATCTTAACCATTAAGATAATGATCACCTTTGCTTAAAAGTTCTACTTCCAAAATATTATATGTAATTATATTTTACATAGGCATTGGGTCATATTTTCCAAAAGCATAGTTTAAAAATAAAATCCATGCCAGATAAATTTTCCTTTTTAAATCTACCAAAAGATTAAACCAAAATGTTCTGCTTACTTTACACTCAGTTAAGTGTCACTGAGGGCTAGGTATTGTTCTAGAAGCGAGAAGTGTAGGAGTAAATTTAGGCAGATACAGTCCCAACTAGCTCATACAAACTAGAGAATACATGAATAATTTCAATAGTGACTTGAGTTGTAAAGAAAATAAGGCAGAGTAATGGGACATAGTGGTAAGGGAGAAGGCATCTGGACAAGGTGGGTCGGGAAAGGCCTCTGTGAGAAGGAGATACAAGTTGGGTATGCTTTTTCCAAAATCCGTGGAACCAGAAGTGTTTCAGATTTCAATCTTGGATTTTGGAATATTTGCCCAGACTTTAAAAATTTTTAGATTCTAGAGCATTCTGAAATTCAGATTTTCAAATTAAGGATGCTCAAACCTGTACTTGAATTGAGATTTGAATACTGGGATATCAACAAAGGAAAAACCTTGGCTTGGATACATTTCATAAACTTGTATGTGCTTTCTCAATCAACTGCTTTTCACAAAATTACTGAAAATGCTGTTCTTTAATTTATTAACATACAGCTTCCCAAGAGGTTATGAGGCAATTTATATTTTACTTATACAATGAAAAAGGAGAGGCTGAGGGGAAAAACATCTACTGAGCACACTTATATGGTCCAGGAGCTTTAGCAACTCTGCAAGGTAGGTGTCATCCCCATTGTACAGCAGCTCAGGCTCAGAGAGTTTAAGATTTGTGCCACAGATACAGTGACAAGAGCTGAAATTCAAAGCCAGCTTTGACTCCAAAATCTGTGTATCTCTCATAACCCATTCTTTTATTAAAGCCAATCATGAGTTGATATGCCTGAGTCTTGATTTTTTTCTTTGGACATCCAGGCAGCCATGGTAAAAAGAGAAATGTAATCATATCAGAAAGGAGAAAGATTAAAAATTCTTTCAGGTACAAAAAAGCACTTAGCAATACTAATTTCTACAGAAAACTAAATTGTGAATCTTACATATGTACCCTAAATCATATAACAATGTTCTTAATTATGGGTATAAAATCTGTAAGATCACTTTTACATGGCTTTACAATAATCCTTGAGAAAAGCAGAGACTTCTCTAGTAAAGCCCAATTCTGAAAATGTGGTCTTGGGAAGCATTCCAAGGCCCACAGGCCTTTCATTCACTCACTCTGGCTCCATTTGTCAGTCGCCCATCTTACTAAGTACCAACTCGATGTCAGGCACTGCTTGGTACACAGAGGTGGACACAGTTGGGGTTCCATTTGTCATGGAACTTCCTGTCCATATAAGAACAGTGCTGTTGAAGAGACGATGTGTGCTCTACACAAAGAACAAGTGGGTGTGAGAGAACATGCTTAGATGTGGTCACCTGGGAGCACATTTAAACAGACTTGCCAGAGACTAGACTCCAGACAAGAGAAGAGCATATAAAGAGGCTCAGAAGTGAGTATGAGACTGGTGCAAGCCAAAAATGAAGAGGAGGCTAGTATGTCTGGAACACAGAAAGGAAAGGGAGACCAGGTGAAACAGGAAACAGCTGGATCACACAGGGCCTCATTAGTCAAGCAAATTATCTGGCAGGACTTTAAGATAGGAATGCTATGATCTAACATATTTTAAAAGATGGCTTTGGTTGCTGAGTAAGAATGAAAGGGGAAGATAAGAGCAGAAGTAAACAATCATTTTAACAGGGCTGGGGGTGTGGCTCAGTGGTAGAGCACTTGCCTAGCATGCATGAGGTCACGGCTTTGATATCAAGCACACCACAAAAAAACAAACAATTATAACAATATGGCTTTTTTTTTTAAATAAAAATACAGATTGCCTTATTGCTAGCAAAGGAAAGACAGAGAAAAGTAGATTAGAGAAAAAGCTGATAAAAGATCAGGCTGTGAAAGAGGCAAACAGAACAGTTTTGTCTCAAATGCTTGTGGAGTTGGTTTAGGACCACAGCAGAAAGCATTCACTGCTGGGGTGGATGGGAACTGCCTTGCAAAGAGCAGGTCTCATGGACACTGAACGTGTACCCTATGGTACTGAGGAATGCGAGGTAAGAAGTGCAAGGACAGACAACTCCTTCAAGGTTTGGATATTAACGAACATTGCAAACAAGGCCAGAGGCTGGGTGGGGATGGAAGGGATATGAAAATAAGGGAGGAATTTCTGTTCTGTTTATAAAGGTGGAAAATAAAAGCATGTGAGGACATTGATGGGAATATTTTGGAAGGGCAAAAAAGACAAAATTATGACCTAAACCAGCAAAATCCTTTAGAGAGCAGAAGTCAATGGGTCCTGGACACAAGAACACAGCTGGACTTCACCAGGAGGAGGAGCTCCACTTACAGAGAAATAAGGGGAAACAACAGGAGTAGAGGCTGGTGGGTTTCCCCAGAAGAGCTTCAAGCTGTCAGGGCTGAGACCAAAATCCTAGCCAGGCCTCCTGTTTCCTCTTCAACCATAGCAGCCCAGCTTTTGTTACTTTGTATATTCAGGGGAATTCAAAATAGGAATCATTTTAGCTGCTAAGGATGCTTAAAAGGACATGAAAAAGTATTGCCTTAAACAGCCTCACTTAAAAACAACAACAAAAACCCTTTTAATTATGGAATTTTTCAAACAGAAAGCAGAAATAATGGTATAATGAATCCCCTATCCCCACCATCCAGCCTTGACAATTACCAGTTTATAGCCAATGTTGATCATAGGTTGCACCTCCCCACAACCATCATCTTAGAATATTCTGAAGTAAATCCTATGAATAAGTCTTTTCCTGAATTACACTTATTCATTTTTTATCAATAATCCAGTGAGGGGCTGGAGTGGTGGCTTGGCAGTTACAGCGCTTGTCCAGCATGCTTAAGTACACAGGTTCAAACCCCAGCACCACATACACAACTAAATGTCAGAGCAACAAAAGCCATGTGAAAAAACTCAATAAAAATTGATTCTCTCTCTCTCTTTCTCTCTCACTGTCCTTCTTTCTTTAAAAAAAAGAAAAGAAAAGAAAAGAAACAATCCAGCGAGTAGGCAGGTTATATATATCTCCATTTTAAGACCCCTTTCTCCTGGATGGCAGCAGGAGGCCTCAGGATGCCCGGAGTTACTTTGAAAGACAGAAACCAGCAGGCATCTCTCAGAGCTCTGGAAACTGTCCTCAAGAAGTCCTGGAAGCTGAAAGTCCCCAAATGGGGGTAGTCATGGTCAAGCTGGCCAAGCACAGAGCTTGCTTCCTAAGAGGAGAACGGTTTCTACACACAAGCAAATTTTACAGCATTGTACCCATATCTCTAGGGTGCCATCTCTTTCTGAATATATCACTTTAGAATATACAGAACACAGTATTTTAATAGCAAATCTACAAAGAAGCACAGGAATAAAGGAGTGGAGTTCTACCCTAAGAAGGGTCAATTTATCTTTTACTAATCTGTGTTCACTTACACAAATACTTTTTTTTTTTAAAGAGCGGAACAGCGTGTGAGAGAAGAGAGGAGGAGGCGGAAGGTTCAATTTTATTTAGATTTTCATCTGATTTTTGTTTTTCTGGCACTTAGTTGTGTATGTGGTGCTGTGGTTTGAACCTAGGTCTCCACGCCTGCCAGGCAAGTGCTCTTACTGCTGCAGCGCTCCAGTCCCACATTCTATCTTATATTTTTCTCATTTTGCTATTGACCAATGAAACCTATTTCAGAAAAGCAAATGAGAACGGTGCTCTAAATCTGTAATGACTGACACAGCTTAAAAGAGGCAAATGAAATAAGATAGGAAAATAAGGGAAAATGCCACACCGAAGGTCTTCATATATTCATGACCTGGCAGGCAAATGTGAAGGAGGTAAGTAAAGATGTTACAACCCAAGCATTCTACCTACAAGCAAGTCTATCTTCTATTTTTGAAGGAAGAAAACTGGAACAGTCCCTTATAACTGGAAGGAGTAAGAAACTTATAAGTATCAGCAAGATGTGTAAGCAGAAACTACAAATGCATACCACAGATTCTTGGGCCCAGGATGAAAAGATTTTGCAAGAAACACTTAGATAGCATTTAAGGTGAGTTATCTCCACATATGGAAGGTAAAAAAATCCAGTTTAACATTTCCCCTTTTTCTTTTTTCCCCCAGAAGTTGAATGAATTTTTATGTTAACACAGATGGTATTCCAGTGTTTAACATACTGAGCAAAAAGTAACAATTTTCAGCATCCATGTATTGTACAAAGTCAAAACAGAATTTTCGTTGACAGTCAATACTGTGGAATTCTACGTTATGATCAATTCTAAGAACACAAATTTCTGTCTTAAAAAGTGTACTGTTCAGTTGTAACATCTTCAGAGTTTTCAGTTTATCTTTATCTTGTTCTGTTTGACTGAAGTGTAAAAGATTCCTGCATGTATTGCCCATACACTGGGCATTGCTGAAAATACTTAACACATAGGCATGTGGACCATGGCAAGAACACCCAAACAAGAGTACTCGTTTGTGATCTCTAAGTCAAAAGGATTCTTGAATTGCCTCATTTGGTTTGTCAAAACTCATGTGCTGAACTGGGTCTTTTCTGAATTTCTCAGCATTAATGGACCATTACAAGAAAACCATCCCAGTACCAGGCAAGTGGTCATGATGAAGCAGGTGATAACCATGGAGAGGTAGAAAAGCTTTCCATATAGTCACTTAGTATTAGCAGAACAGCAACAGCCAACAGTGTCTCTTGGGCTAAGACTGGCTCCTGGTGTCCAGGAAGGGCCGGGCCGGGCCGGATCGGGCCAGCCTAGGCCAGCCTCCCTTTTGACTTTATTAGGCAGTGAAGAGCATACCTGAATATAAAACCTTGGGGAAGAGCATGGGGAAGTCATGACATTATGCTGAGGCACTGGAACAGGAAGCAAGCTTCAGAAAACAGTGGCCTTTCTAAGATACTCTTTACTAAACGGAGTGTTTGAGCTCAACAGATAAAGATTGCTGGAAAACCTCAGGAAAGGAGGCCTTTCTCAGCCAGCCCTAAGAGCACTAAGTGGGGATGAGGGGATTGGTGTGTAGGACCCTGCCTAAAAAAGCAGAGTTAGGGTCCTATAACACTCCAGGGTTAGACCAGTCATAGAACATCAGGCAGGTCTTGTGTTCCAGGTATTTACACAACATAGAAACATGAGCAGGTCAACAGTGGTAATGGCAGGAAGCCCTGAAGACACCAAAATAAACTCTTAGAAAAGAGGAAATAATTTTGATTGAAAAGTGAAGGGACTTCTGATGCATAAAGGTTTCAGCTTTATGAATCCAGGCATGAGGTGTAAATGCAGGAACAGACCAGGGCCACTGAAGAATGGCACAGAAAAACCTAATTACTTGTCAGGATTGAGTACAAAGTAAGGCCAACTCAAAGTGAGAAGAGCAAGACACTGAAGCTATCAGGCTGCCTGGCTACTCCAACAGAGTTTAAAGACCAGAGTGATATTTCTCTCCATAGGTCACAGACTTTGGGTTTTTCCTCAGCAAAGACCACTAATTATCCTCAATATCTACTTGCCCCTTTATTTCATAGCAACAGCACCCCTGACCTTTTAGTTTCCAGGCTCCTCTGCAGAAAGGTGTGGCTACTGGATTGATTTCTGGACAATCAAATGAAAGAACTGTCATATGCAAGTTACAGGAGCCACCATAAAAGAAAGGGATGCAACTTCATTTCTTTCTCCTTCCAGCCAGCTGGAATATAGGTGTGAAAGCTAGATTTTGGAAAGTTTTTGAGACCAGGAG
>PVKS010017460.1:0-41980 GCA_004027875.1 Aplodontia rufa
TGTTGGGCAGGACACCGCCCTGCGCGATCGTCACCCTGCCCAGCAGCTTGTTGAGCTCCTCGTCGTTGCGGATGGCCAGCTGCAGGTGGCGCGGGATGATGCGCGTCTTCTTGTTGTCGCGAGCCGCGTTGCCCGCCAGCTCCAGGATCTCGGCCGTCAGGTACTCGAGCACGGCCGCCAGGTACACGGGCGCGCCGGCTCCGACCCTCTCGGCGTAGTTGCCCTTGCGCAGCAGCCGATGCACACGGCCAACCGGGAACTGCAGTCCGGCGCGGGATGAGCGCGTCTTAGCCTTGGCTCGTGCCTTGCCGCCCTGCTTGCCGCGTCCAGACATAACGAGCTGAAGATCTGCGTTGCTACAACCTGAGGTGGATCAGCCAGAGCTGGCTACTTATAGTCACTCCCAGGAGCAAAAATGATGCTCTGCCATTGGCCACAATTACACTTTCATTTTAACCAATGGTATCGAGGGTTTGAAATATACTTCCTTTGATTGGACAAAGTAGGTAACGTTTCTAGAGTCAGCACTAATCAGGAATTCAACTTTGCCGAAGGAGTGTCAATCGAGAGGACGCAATTAAGTCTTCCAGTCTTCCAGTTCTCGAGTTCCCAGCCGTTACTCTCACTATGCCTGAGCTAACCAAGTCCATGCCGGCCCCGAAGAAGGGCTCCAAGAAGGCCATGACCAAGGCGCAGAAGAAGGACAGCAAGAAGCGCAAGCGCAGCCGCAAGGAGAGCCTCTCGGTCTACGTGTACAAGGTACTCAAGCAGGTGCACCCCCCGACACGGTGATCTAGTCCAAGGCCATGGGCATCATGAACTCGTTCGTGAAAGACATCTTTAAGCGCATCGTAGGCGATAGGTCGCGCCTGGCGCACTACAACAAGCGCTCGAGGATCACGTCCCGGGAGATCCAGATCGCCCGTGCGCCTGCTGCTTCCGGGTGAGCTGGCCAAGCACGCGGTGTTGGAGGGCACCAAGGCGGTCACTAAGTACACCAGCGCCAAGTGAGTCCGTCCACCGCCGCGCTGTGGACTTGGCCGGCCACACCACAAGGCTCTTTTCAGAGTCGCTTATCCTCCAAAGAGAACTACTACTCACGTTTCTTGCATCGTGCACATTTATTTGCTGTATGAAATGGATTTCGAGTTTAATTAGTCTTACTAATGATCATTGTCAATGCATGGATTACAAACCTAGTGAAGGAGAAAGCTGCTTTTTCATAACAACCGCCCACCGTTAAGTACCTGTACCTGGTGAAATTTCGGTGGACACCGCATAATGTGCAAGTGTCCCTTACTAATGAGATACTAGGCACAAAGACGTATAAAGAACCCTCATTTAAGTTTTCTTTTGGGAGTGGTGCTGTTTCTCTGTTTGGATTTGCCAACTATTACGATAGGAACGCAAAAGAAAAAGCCGAAAGCCAGTTTCATCCAAGCGTTAGTCAGCGGCTTGAGTTGGTGTCAATGGCCAAGCCAGAGGCTGCACGGGCAATTGCAGGGCGTTTGGGGGCAGGGGACTGTCATTGTACCTCTCCTTCCCCCTCACCGATGGGGTTGCTCTGGCTCCCCACCTTTCCTGGTGTGATGATACACTGGATTGCACTTTGTCCCTACTAATTGGAAGTAACTTGGAAAGGAGAAAGTCCCACCCCTCCACTCAGAAACTCCACTCCAGTTTATGCATTTTCAGCCCTTTGGAAGGGCATATTTGAAACTTTCGTTCTTTGCCATGAACTAGCGAAAGAACCCTCCCACTCCACTTTTATTTGCGAAAGGTTCAATGGTAACTTATTCAGTTGGTGACTCCAGTGACAATTTGATTTTGGGTGTTCAGATGTGAATATTGTGCACATGAGACATCGAAGGATGGCGTAGCAATATTAACAGCGAAAGACTGGAAGCGAGCTCGTGTTCACGAAAAAAACAAATACGTATGTTGAGGTTCCTTCGCAGGATGCACATGTATCATACAGCGGGAAAAAATGACTGCCCTGCCAACGGGTGGGTGAATCTCAGAAATGCAAGTCTTAGGTTCATGTTACCATTTTTTATAAAGCTAAAAAACCCCAATCGCACAGTGTGTCAGTGTACTCAGAAGCATGCGTGTGATTATAAACTTCTAAAAAGAGATTCATAAGTACATTTAAAGAATACCAGGCAACGGCCTCTAATGACAAAGGTGAGGAGACAGGATGGGTAGACCAGGGAGGCAAGGACAAAAGGCTGCCAGCATTCCACTTGGGAGGTCAAGCCTTGTGTGTTTGCTATGATTGGCTTTATGCTTTCCCTGTCTATCACCCATGTTCCCTTCATGTATCAAATGTCCTGCAAACAGTGAAAGAATCCTTGGGTAAAAACAAGCTCCCAGTGCATAAAGAAACACTTGTACAGGAGAACTCTGCACCTAGTAGTGTTTCTCTAGATACTGTTACTTTCTTTTAAAGAGGAGGAAGGGGGAAAGAAGCCTAACAGACCATAAAGAGGCCTATGGATTCAGAAAACCCCAGGTTTTGTTGAAAATTAAGTCAGCAGCCAACCTCCAGATATCTTGGCTTCTGAATCTGCACACTGGGTCCCTGGCTTGCAGGAAATGCATGGGGGATGCTGGTGGGACTTTGGTTGGTTTCTTCACATCATTTAAGGTATTGAATCTCTGCATGTAGCACAAAATTGATGGAATTCATGCTTCATGAGATCCAGCTAATGAAACACTCTTTCCCTAGCTTCACCAGCTATGGAAATCCTAACTCACCTTCTAAAGCTGGTCAATCTGTTATCACCTGGAACCTCCAGAACATTGGGCCTGGGTAAGCCTGGATTTCCTTCAGTTCATCAAGCTCCTATAAACCTCACATCAACTCAGTCCCTCACAGAATCCTCACACCGTCTCTGCGGTGGCTGCGTGTGCATGTGTATTTTGTCATATGTTCACATATGTGTGGGATTCTGTTATAACAGGCATTGTACTTCTTTTCATTCATGTATCTTCTCCAACCTCTCACCACCAACATAGTTGAGGAGAGAAAATTCACTCTTATTTATTGTAATGATTATGGCACAGGTGACTTTGAGTCTCTTGATGCTGGTTTTGTGGATATTGAGTTCATGACCCCTGGAGATGAAGAATGAAACAATGAGGGACAATGAGGCAAGCATAGTAGACAGACTTTATTTTAAGAAAATAATAGAAAGCAAAGCATAGGGAAAATAGCAGACTTCTCCCAGAGTGGAAGAAGGGACAGAACCGAAGAGGCAATTATGTTTGCCCTTTTTATAGGAAGTTCATCCTTCAGTTGGTCATTCACTCCCCCCAAACCTAGGACATGGGCATGGCATCAATAGAAGGAATGTGGTGCCTGGCTTAGCATGTGGACCCATCTTGCCAGACCCTTGTTACTAGCATTGGGGGATGTCAAATTGATCTTAAAGGAAAAGAACCGGTTTTCCCTTGATTGACTTGAACATTCTAACTATGTTGACTGCTTAACTTTTTCCCCTTGTCTTACTCTGACAATGAAGTCAGCAGCAAATTCTGGTATTGTTTTAACTTATTTTCCAGAATGAGGGAATCAGCAGGTACAATTCAGAAGAGAAAAAGAGATGATTTAGAGGGATTAATTTCTCTAAGCATATTCTCTAGCCAGTAAGATGACAGAGGCTACTGCTTTTTAATAGCACACAGAGAAGACATGTGTATATGGGTTTTGGCCATCACCATCTGCTTGAGAGACGTGGAATGGTTAGAAGGGAAGAGGACCAGAATAGCAGGGACAGGATGGCTAAAAACTGTCCGCACACAGGAAAGTGAAAAGGGTTGGGATGTAGCTTGGAGGCCAAGGGTCCTAGATTCAATCCAGTACTCATTTATAGGAGGTGGGGTAGTGGGGTAAGGGAGGACTTTCCTTGGAGAACAATTTATGGAGCAGAAAGGAACACTCTGGAGCTTAGAAGTAGAAGAGGGAATCTAATCCTAAAGGACTTTTTCCCAAGCTGTGTCACTGGAACGAGTGGCCCTTATCCAGCCTTAAGGAATTTATGCTTTTCATTGAAAACAATACTCCTCCTTGGAGTCCACAAGAAACTTGGACAGAACTTCGTTTCTTTAGTCCTTCCAGAGTCCCCGTGTACCACCCCTCTTCAGCTATGACCTTTTCTTGAACATATACCTCAGTGTTAACTGAATTAACTTTGGGATTTCTTGATGGGAAAATACCTCCTTATCTATGAGCTCTTCAACCACCCAAGTGTGCTCCTGCAGATGGCCATTTTATCCATTGCCTAGTGCTTCCAGACTTGGACTTCAGGGACTCTGCTTTCTGATATGTTCATCAAATCATAAAGTGGTTCCTATTGGGAGATTGAGAAAACAAAGCCCCAAATGGAAACATCACACAAGGGTGTTTTTCCAGGCTTGAATGGGATGAAAGTTAGGAAATTAGGAAAAGTGAAAACTGAGGGTTTACGGTTGCCAATTAGAGGAGAACCTTTAGATCCCAAGGCATAAGGGCAGCCAGCCATGCCAGGGAATCCTGCAGCCAGGCCCCAGTGCAGGTCTGGAGCAATCTGGAACAGCAGCAGGTATTCTGGCCTTTGACTCCTGTGCGGCCAGTGCTTCTGTGGCTGCATGGGCAAGTAAAGTGTGTGAGAAGCAGGGTCTTCACATCTGTTAGGCCCAAGGCTGCCTGTAAAGGCAGTGCTTCTGTGACTGGATGGATGGATAAAGTGTGTGAGAAGCAGCATGCTCACACTTGTCAGACCCAAGGCTTCCTGCTTACAATTTTTTTTTTTTTTTGCTCACTTTCCAGCCTGAAATTAGGTAGTAAATTTTCCCTTAATGCTTTGGGAAAAAAATTCACTAAAACAGCTTACTGTTGTATAAGAGCTGAATAAGGGATAGTTATTTTAGTAGTAAAAGAGATGATCTCAACATGTAAATGCTTGGGCCTTACACTAGAAAACATATAAAGTACTCGACTGTTTTTATCTCTGTTAGAATCACCCTGAATGCAACAGATAGAGCTGACCAACTCAGGTGATTTAGATAACAAAGACAGTTACTCTCAATGATACCACTTTTCTTTATTGAAAAGGTTAGTAACTCTTGGATGACATATAACACAACTGAATATAATCTTTTCTTAGTTCATAGTGTGATTGCATTCTTCAAAAATTCAGTGTATGTTAAGCTACACACTAAGAGAAACCTCTTGTGCCTATATGTAGAAGAATTAGGTTCTAGGCTCACCTAGCACCTTCTGATTGACTTTGAGAACTTGGAAGTCAGGCATGATACATGACAATTCTTCACAAGAATTCTAGCATCCCTGGTCCTTCCCTAGTGTCAATACTGTGCCCCTTTCCAATCACTGGGACCACCAAAACCCAATTCACCTAATTTCTAGCATGTTCTCTACGGGCTAGCACTGTTTTCTGAAAACATCAATATATTTTATTGCAGAAGCTGTATGGTGGACATGTCAAAGCTTGGAGCAGCTGGGAGAAATGCAAGAATGTCCCAGAAATAGCCTGAAGAGCCATGTGTCACTAGCACTCTAGAGCACTTGCCCCTATGCAGGTCTGTTAGCTTGCATGCCCGGTTTGGTGATTCTAAATGCCTTTTCTTCCCAGCAGCTTGTCTGTGGAAATGTGAATATGCAGAGTCTCAATGCTGAAGAGGTGGACAGCCTGTGGGTGAATACATAGTCTCAGTGTTGAAGAGGTGGATAGCCTGTAGGCAAAGGTCACTAAGCCAGAAGTCCTCCTCAGCCACTCTTGATCAAGCCACTGCATCCTTTACCAAAGCTTTGCATCTGCAGGTATCCACTCCATTGACTTTCAATGAAGGCAACAGTCATGAGATGCACATGCAAATTTAGCCTGATGAACAGAAAGAGGAGAGAAGGACACTGAAGTGATTGGCCACCTTTGTGGGGTCCACCGAAACACCCAAGACCTTAGGAAGACACGGGAACCCAGCTCTGCTAAAGTTATTGGGCAGAACCATGCCAACCCCAGACAAGCAGCAAATCCAACTCTGCTAAAGTTATCATGCAGAGCCATGCCAACCCCAGATAAGCAGCAAGCTCCACAGTGACTTCCTGGTCAGGTTTTGCAGCAGCCACAGCACTGCAGAGCCTCAGAAGCCTTCCTCTGGTCACCAGCTCACTTGATGCCTATGTCTGTTCCCTGGTAGGTCAGTCAGATGTTGAAGAATCACCCTGTGTGAAACTTCATGTTTTGACATGGGAAGGAAGAGGCAGGTGGCAGCTGCTTGGATTAGAACCATCCAAAACATTCCCAGAATTAACTTTCTGTTCTCATGTTCTTTTTACTGACTAGAAGAGAGAGAGAGAGAAGTGCCAGGGACAAAATAACCCCAAAGCATGCTCCCAGTGATCTACTTCCTCCAGCCATACCCAACTTGCCTGCAGTTAAGCCCCAGTTGATCCATTCAAGGGGATTAATCCACTGATCAGGCAACAGCTTTCATGGTCTAATTAGTTCACCTCTGAACATTCTCTTATTGTCTCACACATGAGCATTTGGACATCTTATACCTAAACCATAACATGTACTTTAAACATTATTTAGAATTAACCACAAATATGCTTAATTAAGGGGTTATTTTATATGACAGGGAAGATTGAAAAGTGAATTAGATTTAACAAAAAATAAACTTTTATTTCAGGACAAGATAAAGGACCTCCAGTGGTAAAGGACTTCTAGTGGGAAAGGGCCTCTGGTGGTGGAGGGCCTCCAGTGGGAAGGGGCCACTGAAACAAATGCCAGGATCCAGAAGTTTTCTATTAATTGAGACTTTAGAAAGATTTTCAAAGATTTAAAGCAGTGCCATCATCTTACTTTTTATCCTTAAAAATATAATTATTTGCATAAAATATGCTATATATGCTAACAAAAATGGGTTTATGCTAACATAAAATGAGTTAACGAAATAAGTATTTTTCAGTTTTAACATAATACAGAGTGGGGTAAAAGTCAATGATCATGACACAAACTCTTTGTGTTCTCATTATTTCCTGAGAGTGTAAATGGGGATTGTGGTTACAGTTTGAGAACTGTTACTATGGGGTCTGTCACAAAGGGGAAGAGGCCATACTGTTTCCCAGCATATTTGAAATATTCCTGGCTGTGTGTTCATCCACACTGGGTACACAGAGCCATTTACTTTGCTGAATTGTTGATGTTTAGGGATTGGAACATTTTAATGTTTGATTTTAGCACTGGATAAAATATTTTTACATAGTTCCATGGTCAAATCAAAGTACATTCAAAGAGGTCTTTCTCCTTCATCATAGAGCATGTTATGGTCTAGATATAAGGTGTCCCCTGAAGCTCACGTGTGAGGCAGTGCAAAAAAGTTTGGAGGTGACATGCCTGGGTTATGAGAGCCTTAATTGAATGAGTGATAACTGTGGGTGGGTGGGGTGTGGCAGGAGGAGGCGGGTAACTGGGGATGTGCCCTGGGGTTTTGTCTGTGGTGAGGGGACCTTTCCCTCTGCTTCCTGATTGTCATCCTCCACCACACCCTTGTGCCCAGATGCTCTGCCTCCCCTCCAGCAAAGAGCAATGGAGTGGGCCATCTATGACTGAGACCTCTGAAACCAGAGCCCCAAATAAACTTTCCTTCCTTTCATCACATCAGTGAAAGGCTGACTAAAACAAAGCCTTTATCAACTGAGAGGTAATGCTTTTTAATGTTTATTTGCTAATTATAAGCATGTATCTCTGTATTCTTAACATCCTCTATTAGATTAACATAACACACAATTGGCGGGGACCATTTCCACCATGCTGATTGACAAGGTCCAGGCATGGGGAAGGGCTTGGCAAGGCCACCATTCCAGGAAATTGTCACTGTTATCTCTCCTAGGAATTGGATGTTTTCTTATAACGATCATACTTATAACTATGCATTTGCAGATCCAATTTCCAGAAAAATTTGTTATTGATGATAAAGACCTTTGTAAAAGTAATAATACTTCATTAGGTCTGTAGAGTCTGAGGGAAGACGAGAAATGCCTTTGAAAAATGTATCAATGCCACACTAAAAAAAAGCCCAGATAACCAGAAATCAAACTTTGAAAAGTTCTCAGGAAAGTTACATTTACAGGAATTACGATCACCCATGTTGATTACATCTAGTCCTATTATATCAAAGACATACTAGGAGATTTACTGTTCCCACAGTACAGGGACCACCGTATGTAGCCTATAATATCGGAGGATATTTGTGGTATTCACCTAGAGGAACCCAAATAATTATTAAGACCCTCCACCCACAAACCCACCATGGCTTTTACAGAAATATACAATGAAAATGGAGAATGCTAATATTAATGGCAAATGGACTAATGTCCAGCACCTTCCCTTTCTTCATAGACTTGTATGTCAGGGGCTACCTTGGTGATGGGGGACAAAGGAACAAAGAAACAGCATACGTAAACAGTTACATATATATTATCTAAAAATCAAGTGTCCACACTGCATGCTATACGAGTGATGAAGGAACATGTTTTTCTACTTCTCATTTTGCCTTTGTTTTTAAATAGTTTAAGTTTCTACTTAAACTATTTAAGTACACATAACTATTTTTGTAAGGTTACTAATAGTAAGGTGACAACATAATTTTAGTTAATTTAGAACTGTAATACAATGCTACTTACTTGCTTGGAAAAGGGCACTAAAGCTGGACAATACTGTATTACCAAAAGCGAGAAAATTTCCTAGTAAAATGCTTGTGCAAAAACTTCTGAGTAAATATAGAAAGCTGACCTTAATGTACTCTTTAAGTGTAACACAGGTAGAGGGTGTAATGTCTCAAAAAAAGACATTTATGGAAAAAGAAAAAGAAACATTGTGGTTAAAGTTTCAAGGAAGTATGTTAATGACAGGGATTACCGAGAAATTTAAAAAAGAAGTCAAATGTAACGAAACAGTTAACGAAAGTATTGTTTTGCTACCTGTATAAAAATACATCAAAGTAAAGATCAGACAGCATTTTGCTCAAGCAGGGAACCGTGTCTGCTTGCAATTTGTCCCGGAGGTTTGAGATGTTCCTCCGAGCCGACTCCACTCATCCTTTGGGGACCCAAGAGTTCTGCTGGGGCTGGCTCCCGGCACACAATTTTTCTCTATCTTGCTTATGTTACAGATATATATCTCCTGAAGATCATTCCATAATAGCATGTGGAGATCTTCCTCTTATTTCTAGCTATAAGAAGTTAAGAAGTTCTGGGTTTTCTTTTTCTGATTGTTGGTTTTGTAATTGTGCCTTGTCTTGGTAGCTGCCTGATACTTTCCAAGGAGTTTAGAAAATGCCTCCCTGAATATGCTGATTGGACTTCAAATTGAAGATACCTGGGAACAGCAGAGGCAGAGAGGGGTTTACTCTGAATTCTCCTGACCTGCTGGAAGACAGGTCCTGCAAGAGACTCAGGTGAAGAATCCCCTCCCTGGGAGTGTCTACCAGGGAGGCTGGCATCATAGGACAGGTGGCTGGAGCTCCAGGGGTCCCACATAGACTTTGATACATTCTCCCAAGGGTTCACCTGAGCTTCCCCAAATCATGCTTTCTTGGAGTTGCATCCCTTCCTTTGTGCCCTGTGAAGACAGTATGCAAGTTTCTACATCTGTTTTCCTCTTTCCCTTCTTGTGATACCCTAGGCACATAGCAAATTTGAATTATTGTTCCTATTGATCTGTCTGCTGTCTATTTATTTCCCAGAGTTAATTATTGAGCTTTCAGTGAGAAAGTTTTAATCACCTATAGTTTTAGTCAGATTTTTTTCTAGTTGTTGTAGGCATCAAAATTGATGTCATTAATCTACCATTACTAAAAATGTAATCTGCGGTTCTGTATAATATAAAATGGTTCATAAATGTAAGATCTAAATTATTCTAGGACTTTCAATCCTTAAAATCTTTAAATTGCAGTTGTACAATGTTGATTTTATGAGTCCAGTTAAGAAATGTGAGGACATTATTGCTGTCTTCACTTTGCAGTGATTGTGTCTACACAAGTCTCAGTCATTATCAAACATACTCCACTTATTTGAAAGGAAAATGAAATTTCCATTTTTCTAACACTCCAAGAGGACACTAAAAATTACAAAGGCATCAACTGTACAGTTTTTGATTATTCAATAACTTCAATACATACATCTTGAAGTAATATATTCAGTGTTTGTGTGTCTGAAATGTCTTTCAGCTAGTGGAACATATAGCTAAACCTTTAGGCGCTGACTGCACTGTCTTCTCTTCCTCACTTGCTGTGCTGCATCATGAGTTGGTGAAAAGCCCATGCTTTATTTTTTTCTGACACAGCCACCTACAAGTGAAGGAGAGAGACTTAGTAGACATCAACCCTTGAGGCTGCAGAGCTGTTGGAGAATGGATTTCTTTTTTAGGTCAGCGGCACTAGGACCCAGTACAATGATGGGTGCATACATGTGCTATCCCATGTCGAGTCCTCTCTCTCTCCCATCCACAGGCCAGTGTCAACATCCCAGGACTGGGAAGCATGTTAGCAAGTGCAGGGCATGTAGAGACAAAACCCATTCCAGAAGCAGCAACTGATGACTGCCACCATTACATTTTGTGGTGTGCCAAAGATTAAGATTTAAGTGCCTTATCATTACTGCTCAAGGGAAGACCCTTACCTGCAAAGCCATCAAGTGGACTCTGATAGCTAGCATGTTAGAGCCAACCAAATCCAGAACTTTTAGACATGCAGGGAGTCAAGCAAGAGAAATACATGGATGAGAATAAAATTTGGAAAGTGGAAAAGTTGAGTTGGCACTGCTGCAGAGATTCTACATTAAGCTGCCTGAGTGGGAAGGCAAAGAGACCCTCCAAACCCTTGGAAATCTGATGTCCTATTCCATGCCTGAGCTGGGTGAACTGGAAACTGCGAGGATGCAGCAATCCCCTTGACTGTTTACAAAATGGAGATGGGAATAAGACCCTGCCCTGCTTCAATGACTTCGCCAGAGGACCTGGGTGAGGTATAGGTATGAATCTAGGAAGCAGGCCTGGAACACAATTTTTTTTCCTTCAATAAAATAATAATAATAATAATTCAATAAAATAAATAAGTATAATTTTATAAATGATCCACCAAAATGTGAGCCTCGCCAGTTCATATACCATTCTATTTGCTAAGTTAGGCATATCATAATAGCTCAAACATCACATTAATTAAATCAGTTTTTTAATAGATCTGTATCAAGTACTACTGGGGGACCAGGAAATTGTATTAGGCAGTTGATAGACACTGGCTTTTAAAATGTCCAAATGGAGAATGAGTATATCATTTTCTTTTTTATTCTCTGTAAGTATTTTGGATTAAGTACCTGGGAGAGTGACAAATTGGTGCTGATAGGTCTTTGAGACTTTCCCAAAACTTAATTCTCTCCCTCTCTTCTTTCTTCAAGTGTACAGTAAAGAACAGATTTCAGGCTGATAGGCAGCAAACTGCATATAACTGAACTAAATAATGTCATTTTATTTTATGATTTCTAGTCACCTCTGTTTATGGACAGTGGTAGATGTTTTCTACTGGGGCAGCAATGTAAGTTGTATTTTAAAATAAATTTATTCCATTTTCTGAAGAGTATGCTTAAAGAAAAATATGAAGCAAATAATAGTTTGTATCCAGACACATTGAAACAAAAAGCAAGTCAAAGTGGTTC
The DNA here is from genome assembly GCA_004027875.1 of Aplodontia rufa. NCBI lineage: Eukaryota > Metazoa > Chordata > Mammalia > Rodentia > Aplodontiidae > Aplodontia > Aplodontia rufa. Next base: position 11,717 of record PVKS010017460.1, read on the forward strand.
TTAAATGATTGAGGTTTGAACAACCCGAAAAATAAATATATAAATAATAATAATAAATAATATAAACAATGTCATAAAGTCATAAATGGGAAAATGAGACTGACTGATTATAATTAAAATATGATCTGTTATATAGTATGTACATTATTATTATATTTAGCATTAAGTATAACTGCTATAGAAATTTGGAAGAACAAATATTATTCTGGAAGGTGACTATTCAGGAAGTTTCTTGAAGAGGAACACAGGGTCAACCCTTCAAGGAAGGGTTTCTGATACTTTGGTTGGTATACAATACTCTCGGTTGCTGTGTGACACGTTACCCCAAGATCAGCAACTTATGACAGAGTTCTGAAGGTCAGGGCTCTTGGGTGTTCTGCTCAGTGTCTCTGGTCAGTCATGCATGGGCTGCATGGAACTGGAGCTTCAGGGTTTCTGGAAGCTACTCCCTACAAGGGCTGGCTCCCTTCCTGTTTGAAGGTGAGATATCCCCCGAATCTCACGTGTGACAATGCAATAAGGCTCAGCCTCAGGTGAAATGACTGGGTTATTAGACCCTTAACCCAATGAGTGAGTTATCCCCTGGTGGGATCAATTGGCAACTGTAGGGAGGTTGGAGTGGCTGAAAAAGGTGGGATATTGGGGGCAAGCCTTTGCAGAATGTAGTTTGTATCTGGCCTGGAGTTTGCATCCTGTCAATGCCTTGAGCAGCTTCCACAATGTGCAATGCAAGGCCTATTACATACTGATCAGTTGTGTGGCCCAAGTACCAAGTGGGGACATGGGTGGGACCAAGGTATTGAAAACTCCACTCCCGGAAGTGTACACACACACCTAGGGGTGGCATTAAGTTTCGAGGATAGTCTTTCTTTGTCAGAGGCCATGTTGGTGTGATCCCCGGTGTTGCCAACAAGAAACAGGCAACCCTGTGATTCTCCTACAACCATTTGCTTCGTTTAGGATGTTGTGGGAAGTGGAAGTTTTGGAAGCAAAAGCAGATGTTGGGAGTGCAAGGCCAGGAGTCCCCATATCTCTAGGGACAGACTTGGTGCTTCTCTGGAATTCCAATGTCCTCACAGCCTGCCATTCCTCCTATCCTACTGGGTATTGAAGCAGAGGGACATGACCATTGGCAAAGCCTTGCATGTTATCCTTGGCATGGAAATCAGGGGGTAAGGTTTAAGTGCCTGCAGCTTTCAGCAACCTCTGAGAATTCTGTGTGATGACATAATCCAAAGCCATTACTTGTCACAGAAATAAGATATGCCACCAGAAAAAAAAAATTGTACATAGAATCCACATGCACAAAGCATTCTCAGTGATCCTCACCAGAGTCATGACTGAATTACTCTGGCCTCTAAGTGTCTCAAGGGTCAGAATGTGTCTCCTGGAGTAGCCATATGTTTTGGGGTGAGACTCCCAAATTCAAATCTGGAAGCAGAGCAGCCACAACAGAGGGAGCAGGCAATGTTGGCTTGGCATGTATTACAAAACAAAAGAAGATTCTAGAAACAAATGATACTTCTGAGGCTAGAACAGCTGAAAGTCAAGGACACTGGGAAGATAGGGAGGCCCCCACATGCACAGAGGCAGGCTGTGTGTTTTAGAAAGGCAGGAAAAGGAACCCAAATCAGGTAAGCTACAAAACAGGAAAGGCGTGGCAGGAGGTAGCCCTGGAATGGGCTACACAGGACAGGATTTGGTGGATTGGTGGAGAGAGAAGTTGCATTTCAAGAAACAAGAACTTTGCAAGCCCAACAATCCATTTCCTGTTTGCATCCATATGAATACTAATTTCAATGAGGGTGGTTGGTCTAATAGTAAATGGACCAATCTTAAGCCTCCTAAAAGTTCTGCACATATTTACAGCTACCGTCTGGAGAAAAAAGTCCTGCCTTTGTCTGTAGACTTGCTTCCTGAGCTCAAAGAGCCAGCTCCAATTTTGTGCATTTTATTCCCACAGACCTGTTGAAGGCCTACTGCCTTTTAATGGAAAAGATTGAATAATACCTAGAAAAACAATGAAGGTATTTGGGTTTTAAGATCTTAACATTTGATGGTCTGTGGAATGACTGGGACTTACATATCTACAATCATTCTTGGAATCTGCCAACCTAAACATTGGAGCCTGAATTCTGTCTTCGTTTAAAAAAGGTTTCTCTTCTCCTCTCCTTCCTTCATATTTCAAAAGGATTATTTTGTTTAGAATTTTCCCCTAATTACAAAAAACAAAACAACAACAACAACAAAAAAACCAAACCTAAGAGAAATGGTGGAAGGAAATGTGTGCAGCTGATTCACAAACTGACCTACAGTCTAAACTCATATAATTATCATTTTTATTTCTTTTTAAATTTTCTATATTTTTTATTTGTGCATTATAGTTGTACACATTGATGAGATTTATTGTTACATATTCATACATATATACAATATAACAATGTAATTTGGACAATATCACTCCCCTGCACTTCCTCCTTCCTCTCCTCCCTTGATCCCTTGGTCCTTTTCCTCTACTGATCTCCCTTTGATTTTCATGAGATTCCCCACACACCCACCTGTCTTTTCCTTTTTTCTCTAGCTTCTACCTGTGAGCAAAAACATGACCCTTAACTTCCGAAACTCTTGTAACTGGGGGATCCTAGTACCCACAGGAGGAAAGAGGCTGATCTTGAAATGTTTGGAGCCAAATTGAGAGGAAAACAGGTTCCATTCAAAGCCAACTTTGAAGTGATAGGGGGAACATGAGTTTAAGGGGATAGTTTATTTATAAACTGGCCCATTGTGCTGACCCCCACATGTTTTCACTTTTAAAAAGGAATTCACCTGCAGCCCTGGCTAGCTCAAGTGGACAGGACATGTCATATTCTTCAGCAAACTGCCTGTTATCTGCAGAAGAAATGCAGGCCTGAAATGCCAATGGAACACAAGACACCTTGAAGGAGGGAAATTTTTTGTGACCCTTTTCATAGACCAGATCCCAGAACTCAAGGAGATAAGGATAACTCCCCCAAAACCATAAAATCTATAAGATCAGATTCTGAGTAGAACCAATCAGCATGGGCCAAAGTGACCTAGAGTTGTCATGGCAGTGGGGACTTGAGAGTCTGATGTCATTCATTCTGCTGTCAGTCAAAAGTCCAGGTGAACTTGGGTGGGACTCTGAAAATCCCTGGGACCCCAATATAACTGAAGGCTGGAAGAGCATGCTATCCTCTCTAAGAAGACAAACTCTCCCTTGAGAGTGTTTCCTTTCTCTCTTTTCCTATCCCTTCTAATAAACTCATGACTTATTTTGGGCAACATATTTCAAACCTTTCTGATCTCAAGCATGAAACATGTTCTCACAGTGAAAAGGGGGATCCTCCATGCTGTCTATTTCAGGGAAGCTCCATACCCTGTAACAGAGGGAAGGTAGAAGAAACTTGTTTTAAATTAGGTCTCCAAAATCCTGTAAAATAAAAAACCGTTAAAGGAAAGGAAACAGGAAACTGACAAGGCAGGAAATGGACCTGCTAGACAGGCAGTCTGTGCTCTCTGCTTCCTCTGTGCCTGTCAGGGTGGGATTCCTGTCCACCCTGAGCCTCCACTCAGTGTGAGGAAGCTATTTCTGATTTCAGGTGAGGGTGTGTGCAAATTCACTACTTCATGTGAAGAAAAATTTTGACCATGTGAAAACAACAAAGGAAAATTGAAAGGTGAGTGGAGAACTTGAGCTGTTGGGAGTTAGAGGAACAGAAAAGATGTGGAAGTAGAGATGGGTGCACAGTTTCTTGGTCCATCTGGGACGGTTTTACAGTGTATCGCTTCAGTAGCTCGGGAGAGAAATCCAACTTCTGTCCTCCTCAGCTCCATCCTAAAACCGCTAAGTCATTTTATCAAATAAGGCTGAGTAAAAGTAGGAGAGCACAAAATTTCCTAAACCGAGGTCGTTAAGCCTTCCTGGAAGGCCTGAAGACAGTGGTGTAAATGTTCTGCTAGTGACAATCATTAATGTTGCTGACTTTTACTTTAAGAAAGCAGCTTTATTTCCCATTCGTTAACTGACTCGAAAAATTGTTGTGGACCAACTTCAGCCTAACATTCAGCTAAATTAACACAATATCGTTCCCGTCTCGAGTGTTAACATAACACAAGGCAGGAAATTTTAATATACCCTTTTTGCATTCTAAGGCTTCAGATTGAAAATGCCTTCAAGCCTGTACTATGTAAAGGAGGGCTACAGTTGTTCTAGTCCTAGGAAAGTGTAGTTGACTCTGAAAAGAGCCTTTGAGATGTGGATAGCCAGGGGCTTGATCACTTTGCGCTGGTGTCCTTGGTGACCGCCTTGGTGCCCTCCGACACTGCCTGATTGGCTAGCTCTCCGGGAAGCAGCAGGCGCACGGCCGTCTGGATCTCCCGGGACGTTGATGGTGGAGCGGTTGTTGCAGTGCGCCAGGCGGGAAGCCTCGACCCCGATGAGCTCGAAGATGTCGTTTAGGAAGGAGTTCATTATGCCCTCGGCTTAGGACGAGATGCCAGTGTCGGGGTGCACCAGCTCGAGCACCTTGTACACGTAGACGGAGTTGCTCTCCTTGCGGCTGCGCTTGCGCTTCTTGCCGTCCTTTTGCGTCTTGGACATGGCCTTGGAGCCCTTCTTCAGGGCCTGAAGGGAATCAATGGTGAGAGGTAAGTGGTGAGAGTGAGAAGGGGCCGACTGACTCCTCTTTATGTATAGAACGTTATGCAAATAAGGAATAGTAACGTTCTCTGGTGATTGGTGGTTAACTTTGCATGACGTCAGATGCCAGTTTTGCTCAAAGTACTCGCCTACCCAAGAGCGTTCCATTGGCCTTAGTAAAAATAAACGTTAACCAATCGCTTCAGGTTTCTTTTTGCGCCCAGTGGAGACTATAAACTGTGCACTCCTGTAGTTTCTCATTAATTTTGGTAGACTGCGGGAGTTGTCCTATGACTGTGTCAGGATGCGGCAAGCAGGGCGGCAAGGCGCGCGCCAAGGCCAAGACACACTTGTCCCGCGCTGGGCTGCAGTTTCTCCGTGGGCTGTGTGCATCGGGTCGGGGCCAGCGCGCCTGCGTACCTGGCAGGCGTGCTCCAGTACCTGACAGCCAAAATCCTGGAGCTGGCGGGCAACGCGGCCCGCGACAAGAAGACATGCATCGTCAGGCGCCACCTGCAGCTGGCCATCCGCAACGACTAGGAGCTCAACAAGCTGCTGGGCATGGTGACGATCGCGCAGGGCGGTGCCCTGCCCAACATCCCAAGAATAGTGAGAGCCACAAGGCAAAAGGCCCAACTCCGCCTAGCTTTCCCGGTTTCCTACATGGAACAAAAAAAAAAAAAAGGCTCATTTTCAGAGCCAATCACTATAAACGGCCTGAAACCTGTTTACAGTGAGGGCAGGAACTGTGTGAGCACCTTACTAATATGCATACTTTATGATTCGAAGTGTACAGCTAACTTTAGAGATTAAGTGGGTGGCTCTGAAAAGAGCCTTTGGGGCTGCGTTGCGAGCTTACGCGCCAGCGTCCTACTTCTTTTTGGGAGCAGCCTTCTTACCCTTGGTAGCCTTTGGCTTCGCTGCCTTAGGCTTGGAGGCCTTGGGTTTAGCCGCCTTTGGCTTAACTGGCTTTGGCTTGGCTGGACTCTTGGCTGCCTTCTTGGGTTTGGCAACAACCTTAGCCTTCTTGGGGCTCTTAGCCACTTTTTTTACTCCAGTCGCAGCAGACTTCTTTGCTTTCTTCGGGGTCTTCTTTACTGCCTTCTTCGCTCCCGCGGTCTTCTTGGGCTTTTTAGGGGTGGCTCCCGCGGGTTTCTTGGCCTTGGCCGCGCTCGCTTTCTTGGCCTTGGGCTTGGCCTCCCCGGAGGCCGCCTTCTTGTTGAGCTTGAAAGAGCCTGAGGCGCCGGTGCCCTTGGTCTGCACCAGTGTGCCCTTGCTCACCAAGCTCTTGAGGCCCAACTTGATGCGGCTGTTGTTCTTCTCCACGTCGTAGCCACTAGCCGCCAGCGCTTTCTTGAGCGCGGCCAGGGAGAGGCCATTACGCTCCTTGGAGGCAGCCACAGCCTTGGTGATCAGCTCTGAGACTGGGGGCCCAGTTGCCTTTCGCTTGGCCGCGCCTCCACCGGCAGCCTTCTTAGTAGTTTTCTTCTTGGCTGGGGACTTCTCCACCGGAGCCGGGGCGGCAGTTTCGGCAGGAGCGGATTCTGACATGGCGATTGGAAAAACTGCTAAGGAAGTAACTCAAAATCTAAACAGCAAGTTTTGCAACGCAGCTTAGCTCCGGCCCAGGGCTTATATAAGCCGGCGCTGGTCTGTGATTGGTGGAGCGTCCAATCCACCGCCCTCAGGCTGCTATGGCTCATGGTTGGACTCCCAATTGTGTTTGTTAGTACCCAAAATTTAATTAAATGCTGAAAACAACAGCACAGAATTTGGCGCCTTGAAGCGCCAAAAAGAAAAGAACCCCCCTCAGGTCCATATGATCGTCTTTGTGTTCACAAATTACATGCAGTTGATAAAAGATGTTTTCGAAACTCTCTCATGTTTTTCCTAAGAATCCACCAGGCTGAGGGAATCTTGGTAGTTATTTTGTGTTGTGATAAACTTCTACTAAGTATCCAACGAACATTATTTGAAAGGACTTGTTGGTAGATTTAGCCTTTGATTTTTGTAAGAAGGAAGACAATAGTTTCCTTGGTTTGGACATAAACATTGTTTCCAACTGTAGCAAGTAACACAGGTACAGGATGGCTGGCATACTACAGCCTGAAATTAACCACACAGACCTTACTTTTATAAAAACCAGTTCTGCCTCCTATTTGCAAGTGGGATGTCTTCACTAGAGAATGAGATTTTGCACATTAGAGAAACTTGGTTGTCTAAGTGTCTTCCATTGCAGCAGGCAAATTAAAAATCACTTGGACTTCAGAAGCCAACTAGCCAATTCATATTTAAACTTAAATTTGGTATGTTTTCTTGTCAAAGAGCTTTATTTATTTTCTGGCCAAATCCATTAAAATAGAGATAAAAAATACTTAATACAAGTAATCTGCTTTAGAAAAATTCCAATACCTGAAGAAAATTATTCAAGAATTCCCTGTAACCCCTAAATGCACAAATTGTTCAAATGGCCTGGGATTTTGGGAAGTTTCAAAGCGTTCTTCACACAGACATCTCCATCAGCATTTAATAAGTTGCACTATCAGTAGTATTCTTCTGTGCGTACCAGCATACATTGGTATGGATATTATTGTGGTTTAGGTGCAGGCAAACCAATATTGTGGAAGAATAACAGATACCAGAGTGAGATTGGATTGAATATTGAGTGATTTAGGATTATAGAAGTTCAGAAGACTTCAAGAAAAAGTAACTGAGTCAATGATCATTAAGTTAGAATGGGGTCAACTTTTTGTTTTGAGGGGAAGGGGAAATGGATGGGATTTTCAGCCCTTAAGATAAAGATTGATAGATTTATTAAGATCTTGAATGAAATCATCTGTCATTTTTAAAGTTTCTTTTTGACCAAAAAGTAAGGGTTTTTTAAAACAATAAAAAATAAGTTGCTCTAGTACTTGTCCATGCAAAGACTTTTGCAGGGAAGTTTAAAGCAGCTAATGTGTTTGTCTCAGGAGCTCCTGCAGGGGTAGGCAAAGTGGCCTTATCTGGACAGTGGTCTGTTTTTATATCACCTTATTAAGGACTGCATTTTTAAAGGATAGAAAAAAATATGACATCATATGTAGCCTAAAATAATATTTACCTGGGCCTTTGCTTTGTTTTGAATTTCAGACAGTCTACTATAGGCCCCTTTCAGAACAAAACAATTTGAAGTTAAGACAAGATCTTAATAACAATGTTCTAACCAAGCACTTTCCTTTTTTTTTTTTTTTTGAGAAAGAGGGTGAGAGACAATAATTTTAATTTTTCATCTGGTTTTCATTGCTCCAACACTTAATTGTGTATGTGGTGCTAGGGTTCGAACTTGGCCCTCAGACGTGCCAGGCAAGCATGATACCTGAGCCATGACTCCAGCCCTGCCACTGTTTCAATCACAAAACTTTAAGATCCTGGGGGAAAAAGACTCCAAAAGTCCATTACTGAGAGGAGCAGGTGGAGTAACAATACCGCCTACCTTTCATTTAGCATTTACTAAATGACAGGAAGTGATGCTCTATGCTCTACAGGTTTTAATTCATTTGGTACATTTTATAGCTGTGAAAGCTGAGGTCCAGAGAACAAGTTATTCAGATATACACTTTGTCAATGGCAGCTGTGGGATTTGAACCTAGACACCTTAAATTACTAGTGTGGTGGGAAGATCACAGAAACGGTGGGGAGAGAATGTCTGAAGCTGTTAAGAGGCAGCATGGAGTTGTCCCCACACCTGGCAGAAGGTTGAGATTAACTTAGAGGTTTCTGGTCCTACAGTTCACAACTTGTTCCTGAATCAATTCCTAGGTCCAGAAAACAGCTGTTGTAACCCAGTTCCAAACCTTTTTGGAAAAATGAGTTCAAGAATAGCGGTAAGAGGGGAAGGCCCAGAGGGATGACTTCCTTGAGAACACTTGGAAAATAGCCATCACACAATTATCCTAATGTCAGTTAAAATAGGATATGTACCGCAAAATGCAAACAATGCAGTAGTTACATAAGGTACATAAGCATGCGGACCTTGAACCATCCCCCCATCACAGCCCTATCCTAGAGAATAAGTTCGCACATCATTTTAACCAAATGCACCTCCTTGTAGTATGGGACTATCTTCAAGAACAGGGCAAGCAAGTAGTTATGTGCTGTGTAACGGCTCTTTTCTTGAAAATTGAAGGGGCTCTGAAAAGAGCCTTTGTAGTTGGTACAGACTTGGACCACAAATAATTTACGCTCTCTCGCCGCGTATGCGACGCGCCAGTTGGATGTCCTTGGGCATGATAGTAACGCGCTTGGCGTGGATGGCGCACAGGTTGGTGTCCTCAAACAGCCCCACCAGGTACGCCTCGCAGGCTTCCTGCAACGCCATCACCGCAGAGCTCTGGAAGCGCAGGTCGGTCTTGAAGTCCTGCGCGATTTCGCGTACCAGCCGCTGGAACGGCAGCTTGCGGATCAGCAGCTCGGTCGACTTCTGGTAGCGGCGGATCTCGCGCAGGGCCACGGTGCCGGGCCGGTAGCGGTGAGGCTTCTTGACTCCTCCGGTGGCCGGCGCGCTCTTGCGAGCCGCCTTAGTGGCCAGCTGCTTGCGGGGGGCCTTGCCGCCAGTGGACTTGCGTGCAGTCTGCTTCGTGCGAGCCATAGTGAAGTAGACTTAGCAGCTAGGCACCACTGAAGAGAGAAGTGGAAAAATCCTAGTATTTATAGCAAGCCTCGAGTTCTGATTGGACAGTAGACTGTTGCCCCTCCTCATTCCACCCACGGAATTGGTCCGGATTCAATCCTCTCATAATAGGGGAATCTTTTGCGTCCCCACATTGGTCTTTCAGAAATTTAGGAGAAATTTGTTACTGAGAAAGAAAAACAGCTTTCTAGCATCTATATGTATTAAAATCCTAGCAAATATCCTGTGAACTAAAAATACCTTGCATATTTTCAAACGACGGGAACAAAACATGTTTAAAAACCTGTAAGGGAATTACAACTCGGCAACTTGCAAATGGACTTAATGGTTTCATGACTTGCTAGAAAGTGTCATATTTAAGTACTTGGGACTTAGGGATCATACTGCTTTTACTCAGTCCCTGCCCTGTGTGGATAGGGAACTGACGCAGTGGGGAGCCCTGCTTTCATAAAGTTAAAAACTTGACCACCTTTGTGTACACCAACGTCAATCCCCGAAGGAATAACAAGCCAGTAGTGTTTCAATAACTTTGGAGAACTTGATTTGCAAAAATGTTTACAGCCTTTAATAGATTTTGTGGGCGGCCCTGAAAAGGGCCTTTGAATGGAGTCGCAAGCCCGCAATGAGCGCACTCAGCCGCCGAAGCCGTAGAGCGTGCGTCCCTGGCGCTTGAGCGCGTACACCACGTCCATGGCCGTGACCGTCTTGCGCTTGGCGTGCTCCGTGTAGGTGACCGCGTCGCGGATCACGTTCTCCAGGAAAACCTTGAGCACCCCGCGCGTTTCCTCATAGATTAGCCCCGAGATGCGCTTGACGCCGCCACGGCGGGCCAGGCGACGGATGGCGGGCTTGGTGATGCCCTGGATGTTGTCGCGCAACACCTTGCGGTGGCGCTTGGCGCCACCCTTACCCAGGCCTTTGCCTCCCTTACCTCGACCAGACATAACTGCAACTAGGGTGGACAGTGACGCCTAACAACCGGGAAAATGGTTTATATAATAGCATAACGGACCTGATTGGGAACAGCTCCCGCCTTCCGGTACTCGCTCACTTAAATCACAAAGAGAGAGCTTGGCCCACGTTTTCAGGGAAATATTAAAGGGCGGTGCTTAGGTTGCAGGTTCTTCAGTGCGGTTCAATGCTGCTCCGTCTCTCTTTTCAGGGTTCTGAGCTGTCTAACGCTGTCAGTCCGCTCTTGCGGCTCGCCCCGCACAGTTTTTCTTAGTATCGATTGTACCAGTTCTTTCTGGCTTCTGTAATCGATTTGGCCATTTCGAGAGGGGCCGTCGCAGTCACTTGGGACGCTAACTGCTATGCAAAGTGCTTGCTTTCTTAAGAGTTTGGGTGTAGTCAGCCCGAGGAGGGCCTGACTGCAGTTGTTGGGGCCTCCTAGCTGGTGTGCCTATCCTTACCATCCACTTTTCCTTTCCCTCACCCGTCGCAGACTCCTGGGGTAAGTGACCAATGTCTTCAATGTACTTGAAACAGTTTCCGGAAGCGGTTAGAGGAAAGGCGACTTTGACCGTCGTTTTTTCCCCCCGAGAGAAAGTGCGAATGCGGCCCTGGGCCCCTCCAGTCCCTTCCTGATCTCTGTAGGTGAATCTTACCTGCAAGCCCATTCCTTTGACGTTGCACATAACACACAAAACGAAAATCAGGGATGTCTTTCTCCCGGGCAAAGTTCTGGGCTGTTTCCACGTCTCCAGGGGATTCCCCTCCCCTGTCCATGACGCTGCCTTCAAGGTGTCAGCGTGGGTTCTTCAAGCAACCCTGAGAGCGCGCCCTTCACTCTTCCTAGTCTCGGTCATTTTCACCTTGTGTTTCAGACTTGTTTGGTGGCTATACACTCCTTCAACAAACCTCTAGGCTGACTTTGGGAGTTCTCTCCAACAGTTGTAATGCTTTGGTATATGTAAAGCATTACAAGTGGCTCTTTCATCTATTACCTCCTGCTAATAATGGAATCCTCGTGCTTAATTTGGAAGATGTTAACCCTGCATCTTCTGCTAGGGTGGTCTCCATGATCCACTTCCCTTGCAACTTGACATTTTGGGCATTTTGCCTCAAACAGCAGTGGTTCTCGAATGTGTCATTTTATTTTATTTTGTACTGGAGTTGAGGGAACCACTCAGCCATATCCCCAGGCTTCTTCTTTTTTTTTTTTTTTTTGAGAAAGGGTCTCACTAAGTTGCTGAGGCTGGCTTTGAATTTGAGATCCTCCTGCCTCAGTGTCCAGAACTGCTGAATTAAGGCATTGCCATCAGGTTGGCAGAATGTGTCATTTTTAAAGTGAAATTTTGAAACAATGGAAATCTCTTTTGTGTGGTGAAGGAAGCACCAGGAGAGAATTTTCCTTCTTCTCCGGGTTAGTGGTTGAGTCTTACAAATTAAGTTGACAAAGGCCATGTCAACATAGGGTGGTTTATTAAATATGCATATGAAGCCTTTATGGAAAAGAAGGACTGGAAGCCCAAAGAAGCACTTAGAGTTTGAGGGCTTAAACTCCCTCTTAAAGAGAATCCAGACAATCCTTGAGGTAAACTACTGGAAGATAAGAGTTGTGTGGTAGATATTGTATGTAGATTCTAGACATCTCAGGGGATGAGAATGTTTTCCAGGAGTCATTCCCTTCTTCTGGTATGGCAGAGAGAGACACCTTTATCCGGGAAATTTTTTTTTCCTAAATGTGAGTTATTTTGGAGCAGTGGATTGGTGGTTATGGTGTTTGCCAGGCTTGCACAAGGACATGGTTTTGAACCCCAGTAACATGTATACAACAAAGTGTCAGAACAATGAAAACACATGAAAAATTAAATAAAATTGGCTCTCTCTTTCTCTCTCTCACTGTACCTCTCTTAAAAAAATGAAATGTGAGGTGTCCATTCTTTTTACAAAAGTGAACTTTTACCCTGTTTTTGTGCTTTTCTTCTTTCTGCTGTTTCTCAAAATAATCTAAGTGTAATCCTTACTCCCACCCAGCTTGGTTTGCAGTGGAATATGGTCTGCAAATGTGACTTGGAACATCCCTGGTTTGATTGGCTTAACAATGGCTTGCCTTGAGAATGTTTAGTGGTTGGGGCTCAGAATGCAATGTCTCAAAGTGTGGCACTTTGCACACCAGTACTTAGGTTAGAAGAAACTCAGAAGCAAATCTCTGCCTGACCTCCTGCCCCTCTCTCTTTCCTTCAGTGAGTCATAGAGGCCAGAATTCCTTTTCCTCAAGGTGGGCAGTAGAAACCAGAAATCCTCCTCCCCAAGCAGACCCTAAATCGTAGAGAGATCGCTCTCTTCTTCTTGCTCAAGACCTCATTCTGGAGGGGTCCTACCCCATACCCGTGAGGAAGGCAAGCCCCACAGATGCCAGGAAGAATCTGGACAGGTGGGCCTTGGTGGGCTCCCCTTCAACATGACCTCTAGGTCACAACCTTTTGTCCAGTCACATTTTTTCACAGTTACCCAGTCTTCACCAAGTCTAAGACTTCACCAAGTCTAAGTTGTTGGGTTTCATTTCCAAAGGCTCCCTATTCTGGAAAACTGATCAGATAATCTACAAATGATGAGATATCTGTGGAAGGGACTGTGCAGGGTCTGGCCTTTAGGCAGACAGAGGAACTTCAGAGAAAGCACCCCTTGCATTTGGTGCCCCCCAGGTGCTCTTGGTTTGCAGGGCAGGGCGAACAGCATATTTCAGGCTGTTGTATTTGGAGCTTCTGCAGAATCAATTAGAGAATGTTGCAGGTGCAGAATCCACTGTCCTTCCGGACTTTGCTTCTCTTGATCTTATCTCACCCTTTCTCCTGAGATTCGCTGTTCCATAGTCTTTGTCTGCTGATTGCATGGAATCTGACTGCAAAGCCATTTCATTAGAGATACCCCTTATTTGCTTCTACAATTCTCTCAATACCCAAATATGGTCCTTTGGTAATCCCAATGACCTGGGAGGCTGAGGCAAGAGGATCGTGAGTTTGAGGCCAGTCTGAACTAGTAAAAGCCTGCCTCAAAATAAAAAAGCAAAAAAAATCCAACATACCCTCTCAATATACAGTGTTTCTCAGTACTTGGTGCTCTCTCCTTGTTTACCTAGTGCTCACTCTGCCCTGGCCATTTCTGAAATGTTCTACCATCATGTATATGCAGGAAGAACAAAAGTAATTTCCCCTCTACTCTGAGTTTTTAGCAGGAACACTCTGTAGTAAAAGACAGATGAGCATGAGAAAAAAAATCATATAGAACTTAGTAGCATGTACATTTCATATATATAAGAAAGATACTTAGGAAAATGACTGAACCACAGAAGTGGCTTAGAAACCACCTTCAGCTGGAACAGGGATGGTTGTAGGAGGCCAGTTGTAGGGATCTGGAGAAGCATGGCAGCAAGATGAGATTCTGCTAGTAGGTAGTCAGCTGCTAGCTCCCTTCACTGAGAGCCCTTCTTTCCTTCCTGGTACAGATAGACTGGCTTGCAAATGGAGACCTCCAGCTTAGATGTGAATTCCCCTTACCAAAGAACAACTTCTCTGCTTTCAGAACTTTTCCCATGTCTGAAAATTCTCAAAACTTTCTGCTCAAAATAATCTTTATGCCAAAGAGGCATATTTTAGAGATACATTATGGTCTCCTCATACATGTAACTGATGGTGGCCTTTATATTCTCCTGGAGGATACTCTCAGTATAGCTGGTTTTCATGCCTGAAACGTACCAAACCACGATTGCTGGAAGTGAAACCTTGTTCTCTTTTCCTTGCCTCTCACTAATTTCTCCCAAATGATGTTGAGAGAACAGAATCCAAGGTGAAGGTTACTTGGCTCTCCACTGCCATGCCAACTCTCTGTGGCTTCAGGCAGGGACAGAGGTGTTCTCAGAGACTTGCACTCCACATGTGGTGTTCTTTAGAAACATGCAGGTTGGATGCCTTTGGCTTTGTGGTGGTCAGTAGAGCTAGACCATTATGGTGGAGATTCCAGCACTGATGTGCCCAGGTGAGACCTGGTGGCCAGAGCAGTGGTGAGTGAATCCTGAGTTCAGCTTTTGCTTTTACATTTTAATTGTAAACTGACCTCAAACATGATTGTTTCTTAATATTCGTTCACTATGTTTTATCTATTCACTGGAATTGTCACTGCCTTCCTGTTTTCATGGGCCTGTAGAATTGCCTTGGAATTCAGGCTTGGCTTGGAAGAGATGACCAGGTGGCTCTTCAACATGTCTTATGCAAAGTCATCATGAAAGGGCACCTGAGCAAGTGGGTGTCTCCACCTCCCACCAAGGCACAGTTACATTCAATGCTAGCACTGAGTGTTCCTGTCTTCTGTACACTCGTGTATTGAACCCCAAGTCCCAAAGTCATGGTGCAGGGAGACAGGGCTCAGGGAAATTGTCAGTGTTAGGTAGAACTTGACCTATCCCATGCCAGTAGGCTCTTATCTTCCCTCTTAGAACAAGAACACCTATCCCTACACACCTGACCCACCTATCCTTAAACCCCTGACCCACCTAATCCCTAAACCTCTGGACCCACCTAATCTCTAAACCCCTGACCCACCTATACTTAAACCCTCGACTCACCTAATCCCTAAACACCTGACCCACCTGTCCTTAAACCCTTGACCCACCTAATCCCCCAAACTGGGAACTACCAATCCCTAAAACCCAGACAACACTCCAACATCATGCAAAGAAAAGGACCCTTCCCTGGCAACGCCACAGCAACATCCTAATCCTCTATTCCTCACACCCTCTGTATCTATCCCAGTTTATAAGCAGATGAGGGGGCCCAGTAAAGTCTGGGGTTGTCCCTAATGAACCTGTGTTACTGTTGAGTTGGCGCCTCTCTCCTATTTCCTTCATTCACTTCTTTCCTGGTCTTGAGGACTGGGCCCTGATGATGGGATCAGGGCTTGAATATGCGAGGTGCCAAAGCTCTGCCTTGCCCCTTCCTGTTATAAGGGCACAGCCAGAGGACACTGCTGAGTACACCAGGAAGTGGGCCCTAACTGGACCTCATAGCCCAGAACTGAGGGCAGTGTCTTGCTTGTAAGTCACCACATTTATTGAGTTTTGCTGAAGAGTGAGAGTGCCTTCAGATGTTAGTTTTGATTTTATCAGTCTAGTGTTATACAGTACTTCATTGCTGGTTTGATTTCCATGTCTTTGATTATAAATGAAGTAGAAAAAGCCCTCATGTACTATATATTACATATTCTACGTTTTATATATATACTTTTTTTTTTTCAGTTCTTGGGATTGAACCCAGAAGCAGCATTCTACCAATGAGCTATAACTCCAGCTCTTTTACAGCTCTTTAGTTTTTAGTGTGAGACAGGGTCTCTCTAAATTTCCCAGGCTGCCTTGAATGTGCGATCCTCCTGAGTTGCTGGAATTATAGCATACTCCATCGTACCTGGATGCTCACTTAATTGTTCACCATTCCACTGTCTCCATTAAAAATATGAACATTTTCTTTAATGTGGATTAAAACACTCTAGGCATATTTTCTTGTATAGAACTATCATTATAAAACATATTTCAGGCTACTTATGTGAATGAAAATTTTTATATAGCTTCTCCTAGTTTCCATATCAGAAAGCACAGAATTTTAAGTATAGTCAACAATAGAAATTTTGTTATTATCAGCAGGAATACCTAAATAAAATCAATGTTGTACATCTGAGAGCCTCTTTCCTGATGAGAGCCATGCCAGTTGGGGAGCACTTTGGGCAGCAGCTCCCATGTGAGGTGGGAACCACAGCGTGTGGTGGGAGCCACAGTGTGTGGTTGGTAGCTCTGCTCATTCTCCTGCTGTAAACTTCAACACTTTCAGCAGAGTGAGCAGTCTAGAATGCACTTCTCATTGAATGGTCCCAGCATCTTTTCTGTCTCCTTAACAAATGCTTCCTGTGCTCAAAATAGCATCCAGAATTGGAAGCAAGTATGTGCCTTATTGGAAAATAAGACTAGTCATTTGCCAAAATAACTTGTTTATGTGCTAGCGATGAAGTTGGATTGTTTTCCAGATCCTTGCCAATGACAAGAGTTCATCCCCAGTCCAATCTCATCAGAGGACTTTGGTGTGTTCCGTAGTTCTATAAGGGACTTCAAACCCAAATCCGGAGATGAGATCACGCTCAGTGAACATTTACTGAGCACCTAGTGTGCTCTCTGGGGCATTGACCAAGGAACTGCTGTTCATTACCACATTTAATCTCTAACACATCTCTTGAAGAAAGGGAAGTGACCTTTTCATAGTTCAGGAAAACTTGAAATCAGCTATTCATGATGGGCCCAGAGCATGCTGTCCCGGAATGCTGCTGGCTATTCTGAGTTGTAAGAATTTGAGAGACAGCATATGCAAGAAGGATATCTGGCCTTCCGCTGCAGCAGTACATAAAATCTAGGAAGGGTTTTTGGACATTCCTGTGAGTCCTAAGTCCAGAGGAGAGGAGTGTCCTCCTCTCTAATGACAAAGAACCACAGGGGCTGGTGAGCAGGCCTAAGGCAGTCTAGCCCCTACCCTATCCTGTCCCTGGTTTCCCCAGGACTCTCAGGCTTCACTGTACTTAGCATGAAGTATTCAGGTTTCCTGCTTCTTTGGGTCCACTTCGTGCTTTGAACATAACCCTTTCTGCTCTGCTGCTGTGGCTTATTTTAAATCTGTCATGTTCCCACCCCCATTTTTTCTTCTCCCCCTCCCTAACCTTGGGGAAGGCAAGCATGAGGACCCGGGTTCAAACCCCAGCACCACATTCACAACCAAGTCTTGGATAAACAACGGCCTGATGAATAATTCTTTTTCTCACTCTTTCCCCCTCAAACAAACAAACAAACAAACATAAAAACTGTCTTCATTATTGGATTGACATTACAGACAAGGAGTGAGCTTTCCGTAACACTCAGAAGGCTCCAAAATCCCAGTCGGTGTCCTTGCAGTGGAGCAGGAAGACCTTGGCATGACCTTGAATGTCTGCCTCTTCCCCTGAAGGAAATTGGGCCTTCTGTCCTAGCTACTGCTGTCTTTTCCCAAATAGAATCTTTCATATTTTCCTAGAACCACTGGAGGCTTATGTAGATTTTCCTTTCAAAGGGACCCATGAGAGTCCTAAACAGATCTCCTGGCTGAGCTTTATCCCCCATTATTTGGGCACCTTTGGAAAAAGCAAACTTTGTGGAGTTAGTAAGAGAGTAATGTATATTCAGCCTAATCTGAGCAGTCACTGCCAAGTTCACAGACAGAACACGTGTGAAAATGTTGGACACTATAATTGTACTCAGTATTGTATTCATTGGGATGAAAATGGAGATGATAAAAGTCTGTGGAAAGAATGTGTAATTCTGCCACAGTGGATGCTTAGTGACTACCTGAAGCTGTAGCAGCTGTTACCTGTGTGCTTTGAATGCTGTCCTTGCTACTGTGCCACGGCCACTAATTTAATTAAAATGGGCATGCTTCTTTCTCTTTCTCTCTCCCTTCCTCTCCCTAATTTTTCCACCTCCCTAATCTCAGGGGAAATGGGATTGCCTTTCTTCCAGATCCTGGGCAGAGTTCTCTGTCCTTGAGCACACACCCATCACAGAAACAAAGTAATTCAGACTTTGGGGATGGCACCAGCAGATCTCAGAAAGGACAGTCTCCCATATTAACAAGTGAATCACAACTATGGACAGAAAACTAGCCTTTAAACCACCTCTTTAAAATTCCCCTGTTCCCTGTGATGGGCAGAATCACAGCCTCTGGGACAGGAGCCCGCTGTGTTTCTTCTTTGCTAGCAAACAATTTTTTTTTTCCTTTTTCTCAAAACCATGTCCTCATTATTGGATTGGCATTGGGGGCAAGGGCCAAACTTTTGGTAACAAGGATGAGTTGGATCTATTGTTGCCTGAGTGATAGCAAGTTAGTAATCCATCCTAGAAATAAAACAGCAAACAGAAGATTTCTTGGTTCTATCTTCTATTAAGGCAGACAAGATAGCAAAAAGTAAGTTTTACCACTTAGGTTCACAGATATTAGGCAGCACCTTGTCTCCTGGAGTTAGCATTCAAAGCACATCAGTCACGTAAGGGGTCAAGTTGTTAGAAGCTCCCAGATGCCCCAGGTGGGGTTGAGCTACACCAGGTGGTCTTCACTCTAATTTCTGCCTGGGTAATAACTGATGTAATATCAGGAGATTGGCCTACAGGCTTCAGCAACCAGAGTTAGATGGCCTGGTGAGATACCAGGATAAGTCAGGCAGACAGTGTAGGCAGAATGATGGGGGTTGGTAAGGAGGAAAATGGCTGACAGTTATTTTTTCTAAGAGGGCAAAGAGCATCCATTTTTACAATCCCCCTGTGCTAACAAAGCCTTCAGATACAGGCATCTCCTCTGCTGATAAAGGTGCTTATGGGTCTAAGAGAAAAAACCAGATCAGACCAGAGCTCCTGAGCCCAGGTGTGGGGGAGGGAAGGCAATGGTCAATCAAAGGGGGAGAATCTTGAGACTACAACCCTTCTAATAAACTAATGCCTGTTACTCAATGTAACATGTCTGAAATTGCAAGCATCAGGGTGAAGGGTCCTTTTGGGTGCCTCAGTTTCCCAGGGGCTCCAGTTCTATAAAGCCACCCACATTTTCATTAGACCAATATCACTTTAGAGTTCTGCCTCCTGGAAACCTGTATGGACAGCTGTGAGTCATCAGCTATGGGGCAATTACAACCCACAAGATGACCCTTCAAGTGATGTGGATACTTAGCAAGTTAAAGTCATCTGTAGTGGGGGTGCCAATATGCATGCAGTTACGGTGCTCACAGGGCTAGCAAATCCAGGAGTCAGCCCGCTCTGTAGTCCCAGGAGAATGATGGCGTGGTGGAAGTCCGGTTAATCTCCTCCCTGTAGAATGAAACTGAGCGACATGGAGGAAAGTACAGCACAATTAATAGTGGAAAGGAGGGCATAGGGAGCAGAGTGGGCTTCCCCCAGAGAGGGAGAAGGCTCAGAGAAGGGGTTTCCTTCTTATTTTCTAGGTTCTTCTTCTTCACCATACCTAGGAGCAGCCGCTGAAGTCCTGGTCTTTGATATGTGCCCTACAGAACCATTCTGAGTAGGTTTGTGTGTTCCCGGAACACCTATTTAAATTGGAATGTTTGTCCCTTTTGTTATGCCCGATCCATGAGACCCCCAAACAAACCACCACAGAGCCCGGCGTCCGCTGTAATCACATAGGGGTATAATGAGTACAAGCACGAGCTCGGTCCACCGTCCAGCACTCCGACGCAGCGGGTGGAGAGCGGCCCGAGACTCAAGAGTCAGGGTTTAAAAAGGAAAATTCTGCAAGCTGGGAGTTACAAGCCTTGGCGTTACATGATTGGGTGGAGGCAGGTGGGAAACTGTGACCTTTGCTGTTGTTGGCTATGGGCCTAGGGGTTTTTTTGTTTTTACAAGGACATCTGGACCCTATAGGTAGTTGTTTGTAAAGGTTTTCTTTTGGCTCCGCCGGCCGTGGGTTTACATTTTTAAGTTTTTTTATAGCCTTGTAGTTTCTCCCAAAAATAGAGGCAGTTTTAGGTCATGCTGCTCTGTGCGAGTAGGCGTTTCTCTTGTCCCCACATTAACCCGATGCTCTCACACTTTGTTAGCATATCAGGAGCAGTGAGGCTCTTCATACAATTTGTCCCAAAAGGACCAATTTCCTTTATCATTGACCCGTTTCTACTACACTGCCGTGCTCTAGGTCCCTGGCTCAAGAACAGACTGGGAAGAGCTTTCATAAGACTGGACAGTTTTTTTGGTATTGGTAAATTCCCCCTGGGTCCAGGAAGTTATTCCCTCTGAAATGGCTTTACTAGGTCTGTGTAGTTTACCTATTTAGCATACGAGTGCAGGAGTTAACCGTGGAATTTATCTTTCAGAGGGCTCAGTAAGCAAGCCAGGATGCTTTTCTTCACGAGACACTAGTGTGGAAGCAGCGCTCTTGTGGAGAACTTTGGTGGCTCTGAAAAGAGCCTTTGCAGACTGGGAGTCGGAGTTTTAGGCCCTCTCGCCGCGTATACGGCGCGCCAGTTGGATGTCCTTGGGCATGATAGTAACGCGCTTGGCGTGGATGGCGCACAGGTTGGTGTCCTCAAACAGCCCCACCAGGTACGCCTCGCAGGCCTCCTGCAACGCCATCACCGCAGAGCTCTGGAAGCGCAGGTCGGTCTTGAAGTCCTGCGCGATTTCGCGTACCAGCCGCTGGAACGGCAGCTTGCGGATCAGCAGCTCGGTCGACTTCTGGTAGCGGCGGATCTCGCGCAGGGCCACGGTGCCGGGCCGGTAGCGGTGAGGCTTCTTGACTCCGCCGGTGGCCGGCGCGCTCTTGCGAGCCGCCTTAGTGGCCAGCTGCTTGCGGGGGGCCTTGCCGCCAGTGGACTTGCGCGCAGTCTGCTTCGTGCGAGCCATGGAGGAACTCTGGAGCCTGGAAATCCAGTAACTGAAACACAGGGTAGCGACCCCGATTTATACTGACGATCTCATCCTGATTGGTCAGAGCTGCTGCAGCAGTAACTTGATTGGTTTCTAATCCAATCTGTTTCCTACCCTCCTCTGAGCCGTTTTGTCTTCCGTGATAGATTTTGTTTTTTGTTTTTACGGTTTTCAAGCAAATAAGATTCCTCCTGGCATGCTCAAGGACCCGGGTCGAACCCCAGCACCAAAGTCAGGTGAAAAACTAAACAAAAATTGATGTCGCTCTAAAAAAAATTCTTCCAATTAAAAAGAGAATCTGACTTGGGATTCCTGGGAGTCTGTGCTCTTAAAGCATTCTTTTAAAAGCATATTTCAGATAACGTGAAAAAGCAGAATTTTGTTCTTATTAGCATATAAAAAGCAGTTGTTTCACAATAACTGCTTTTAACAACTGAACCAAAGCTTGCAAAAGAAGAAGAAGAAGAAGAAGAAAAATTAGAAATAGACTTGACACATTGGCACTTGGAATATAAGAATTTATTTGTCCTGCCTGGTGAGGAAAGTGGTGGTGGTGTTGGGGGGAGGGGTTGAAATGTGCTTGACTGAGATATCAATTGTACTATTTTGATGCAATCAAATGGTTGTTCGAATTTGTCCAACGTGCACTTTGTATTCGAGGAGTAATTATTCGTTTACTTTGGTCAGTAGTGAGATCTTTCCTAATAAATATATGCAGTTTTGAAAAGGGCGTTTGTTAGGTTTTAGTTGACCAAGAAACCATCAGGCTTTCCTAGAAAACAGAAAGAGAAATAAATTGCTTCAGTATTTATCATACTGGCTGCAAATGATCAGCGTTTAATGACCAAGGAATGCTTGGATGAAGGTAACAGTGCAGGAAGGACTATACTGACTATACTTGATCAAACCAAGAGAAGCTTAGGTGCAAGTGCTTAAAACTCAGCCGGGTATTCTTGAGTTTTAGAGAATAAAAGTGCTCAGTTCTTCCTCAGAAATGGTGGGTGGGTGGCTCTGAAAAGAGCCTTTGGTTTTAGAAAATAAAGGTTAGTAGGAAGCTGGGCTTTACTTGCCCTTGGCCTTGTGGTGGCTCTCGGTCTTCTTGGGCAGCAGCACGGCCTGGATGTTGGGCAGGACACCGCCCTGCGCGATCGTCACCCTGCCCAGCAGCTTGTTGAGCTCCTCGTCGTTGCGGATGGCCAGCTGCAGGTGGCGCGGGATGATGCGCGTCTTCTTGTTGTCGCGGGCCGCGTTGCCCGCCAGCTCCAGGATCTCCGCCGTCAGGTACTCGAGCACTGCCGCCAGGTACACAGGCGCTCCAGCACCGACCCTCTCCGCGTAGTTGCCTTTGCGCAGGAGCCGATGCACACGGCCAACTGGGAACTGCAGCCCGGCGCGGGACGAGCGGGTCTTAGCCTTGGCGCGCGCCTTGCCGCCCTGCTTGCCGCGTCCAGACATGGTGAGAACTATGCCAAAAGTGACTACCTGAAAGGAACAATCGCTCGGTAGGCTTTATAGCCACTTTTTGGCGCGAAAAAGAAGGTGGACCATTGGCTGAAGTTGTAAATTCGTTTTAAACATTGCGAATGCAGGTTCCTAAAACACGCGTTTTAATTGGACAATACTGAGCAACATTTCGCCACAGAACCTCCAATCACACGTAGACTTTCACAAACTGCATTGTAAAATAAATGAACTGGACCCACTCAGTCACCTCCTTCTGTTGGGTACTTCTTACCGTGTTTTAGTTCCTTGAGGCAGCGAAGTCTTTCTAAGTCTTGAAAAGGGGCTCCAAGAGGGCGGCGAATAAGGCGCAGAGACAGGACTGCAAGAAGAGCACCTGAAGTTCCGGGAGATCCGGACCGCTGTGCGCCTTCTGCTGCCGGGCAGCTGGCCAAGCACATGGTGTCCAAGGGCACCAAAGTCGTCATCAAGCACACCAGCGCCAAGTGAGCGCGCCTGTGGCTGCCCACACCCCCAATGTTCCCATCAGAACCAGCCACCGTGTCAGGGAAAATAGATGATGTAATTTGATTGTAGTCTAGTCTCATCGAAGCTGGGTGCACGTTTGGGAGAGAAGATAATCCTCAGGAACCGTAGAATGTTAAAAAAACTCCGCAAATTATGCACTTAGAGGAGGTATCAGGTTAATTTACGTTCCTTGAAGCCTTTGGGAAAAAGTCTTGCAGTTTCGACTCTACTACAATTGCGGAAGTTCGCTTTTGGTCACATATTATCAAGGAAGTAACACCCAGAAATAGCACTATTTGAAAACCGTTCAATAGGTTGCAGTTTGTCAGTACCGGAGCTGTGCTTTCTATTATCTGCAGAAGTGCAATTAGTTCTGGACTCAGGAGCCAGAGGTTTTAAATTAACCGGTGTATTTTCTACAGTCGCATCTTGGATGCCTATTTCGCATAGTCTCTATATCAGCCCTGTAGTGTTGCAGATAATAGGGTACTTTACATCCAACGGGCCAGAGAAGGATAAAACGTTGAACAAGGAACCCAGCAACTTGGAAAGCCGCTTTTGTGCAATCTTTAATTGGGAGGAGGTATGTCAGGATTCTCTAGTGCAGGGAGACTGCTCTCGGGCTGGGATTTGAGAGTCCATGATTAGAATCTCTGCAATAGAAGTTGGAGAACACGGCCCTTAAAAACTAACTCCAGCAAAGACTTGGGCTCGCTAGGAATATTCTGGAGACCTCGGATGTTGATGGAAAGTTCTTTCATTTCTCTCCCCATTATCCCGATAATGTCTAAATTCTCTTTTCTGGCATTTCATAGCATTAACACCCTGTGCCACCGCATTATCTCCTCTCTG
Organism: Aplodontia rufa; assembly: GCA_004027875.1. Classification (NCBI taxonomy): domain Eukaryota; kingdom Metazoa; phylum Chordata; class Mammalia; order Rodentia; family Aplodontiidae; genus Aplodontia; species Aplodontia rufa. The sequence continues at coordinate 35,303 of PVKS010017460.1, forward strand.
CCTTAGGGTGCTGGTACTGTAGATCTTGTTCTAGGAACAGCAAGATAAGCTCCTTCCAGGGGCCCGCCACGGGTTTTAAAACAACCCCTAGGGTTTCCTCTGCGGTCGCTCTGTCGTCGCATTCCCTGAAGTTGTGGGTGAAGTTCGCTCTGTCTCTCCTGAACAGTGTTTGTCGCTGCCTCAAAGCCATACTAACAGACCAACGGGTCTTGCAAAATGCACGGATTTGTGGATCACTTTCCTGAAATGAGGTTTCCTCCCCTCAGTTCTGCAATGTCATTAAGGCTGGGCGCTCTGGGACTGGTGACAGAGCCCTCCGACCAGCTGCCTTCGTTGTGTTTCTTGAACCTGACGGCGTCACAATCGACCCCTCCTTCATCTTTTGCTTTCCTGGGAGATAGCTCCCCGTCTTTGAGGGCTTAGAGTCAGGAAGCGGGAGGGAGACGACCCGCTGCCCTCTTCTGCCATCTTGTGTCCAAGGACAAAAGCTCACGCCCAAGGCGCTGTTCTCAGGCGGGGACTGAGGCCCCCAGCTTTTTGCTCTGGTAGGGTAGGTAGGACTTCCAAGTTATCCTCAGCCGCAGAATTGTAGTTTCTCTGAGTCATTAGAGGTCGGGCGAGGCGAGGCGGATCAGGAGGGCAGGGGAGTGGGGGAAAAAAGGCCATTTTGTGGTCTGATCAGAACTGTCCAGTCCAAAATAAAACAAACAAAAACGAAAATAGTCTGTATCTTAAAATAAATGAAAATAATTGGATTATGCTTTGTAGTTCTGGTCCTCCAAATAATAGATATCTGAATGTTTCCTGTAAACCTGAACAATAAAAACGATTTTTTGGAGTTTTGCTAGGCTGCTGTTGAAGACTTGTCAGGAGTGGGTGTTATGGTTTAGGTAGGAGGTGCCCTCCAAAAGCTCCTGTGAGGCAATGCAAGGGAGTTTAGATATACGAAATGATTGGCATATGAAAGCCTTATCCTAATCAGTGGGTTAATCCTCTGATGTGCATAAGTGGGTGGTAACTGTAGGCATCTGGGGTGTGGCTGGGGGGGTGATAAGTCACTCAGGGTGCTTTGGGGTTTAGATTTTGTCTCTAGTGAGCAGAGACCTGTTTCTGCTTCCTGGTGCTATGTCCTAAGTTTCTTTCCTCCTCTACCCTGTTCTTCCATGATGTTCTGCTTCACCTCTGGGCCCAGAGCAATGGAGTCAGCAGTCCATGGACTAAAACGTCTGAAACCCAAGTGCCAAATAAACTTTTCCTCCTCTAAAAGTATTCTTGTAAGGTCTTTTGGTCACAGCTGCAAAAGAGCTGTCTAAAACACCTAGGGGCAGGTGACCAGGTTGCTGCTTTCCCACCATGACCTGGCCAATGTAAATTTGGAAACATCAGTCATTTTGCACATTTTATTCCTTTTTTCCTTTAAACACGTCTGTGTGGTGGTTGTCTGTTCTGTTGGTTTCCTTCCCTCCAAAATTTGCTCTCTTACCTTATTTGTGGGTAGATATTTTCTTTATCATAGGTATCTGACAGTCCTCCTTTGACAGCTCCTACTGCCTGATCATGTCCAAACATCCTGTGAAAATTCTCTTAGTTTGACAGGGTTGACAATGCAGTCCCATAATCTGGGTATCTTAAACAACAGTCATTTGCTTGCAGTTCTGGAGGCTCAAGTTTCCAGATGAGGTTGTGGGCAGATTTGGATTCCTTTGAGGCCTCTCCCTGGCTTACAGAAGGCCACCTCAGTTGTTCTCACTGGACCTTTCTTCTGCACACTCACCCCAGGGTCTCAGCAGTTCTGCTAGATTAGGCAGGCCCCACCCTTATGGCCTCATTTGACCTTGATTTCCTGGGTGTGTGGGGGAAAGAACCCCAGGCCTCAGGCATGTGAGGCAAATGCTTTCCCCTGGGCTACACGCTTGGCTCATTCATTACCTCTTTAAAGATCCGATCATGAAATACAATCACATTAGATTTAAGCATATGGGTTGGCAGGGGGCAAAAAGATTCAAGACCACTTGAGACCGTTTTCGGTGTATTTTTAAGGGTAGTTCACTTCATGCTTTGAATATAGTCCTTGCTGCTCTGACTTATTTTTAAAAATGGATATGTTTCTTTAACTTGCTCGCTCCCTGCCCCTCCTAATCTCTCCTCCTCCCTAATTTCTTCCCTAACCTCCCAGGAAACTGGATTACTTTCTTCCTCATCCTAGGCAGAGTTATCCATCCTGGAGTACACTCTCACCACAGAAAAGAAGTAATTCAGACTTTTGGGATGGTATGGGAAGATCTAAGAAATGATTATTTTCCAAATTGATAAGTGAATTTCAACTCCAGACAGAGAACACCTCTAATGTAGCCTTTGAGTCACCTGTTTAAAAAAATCTTCTTCTAGCCAGGCATGGTAGCACATGCCTGTAATCAAGGGAACTGCAAGTTCGAGATCAACCTTAGCAACTTAGCAAGGCACTAAGGACTTAGTGATGCCCTATCTAAAAAAAAAAAAAAAAAAAAAGGTTGGGGATTTGGCTCAGTGGTTAAGTGCCCCTGGGTTCAATCCCGGGTACAAACAAAACAAAACAAAAAACCTGTTCTGATGGGCAGAATCATAGTCTCTGAAACCAGAGTCCCCTGTGTTTCTCCTTTGCTAGCAAAGCAATGAAACTTATTTTTCCTTTTTCTCAAAACCATGTCTTCATTATTGGATTGGCATTGGGGATAAGGACTGAGCTTTCAGTAACAGTAAAGAGATCATGCTTAGTTTAAACTGCGGTTAAAGCTACAATTTTGATATTCCTATCTCAGGATTTATGCTAATTGCTAACAGGGGCCCAGAGGGTGGAAAGGAACCTGATTAGATATTAGAAGCCATGTCTCATGCCCATGGAAAAACAGCCCTTTGTTCTTCTTGTTAAAGCCCACAGCATTCTGATGCTGTCTTCCTATTTCCAGTTTTGATGGAAACATGGACCAAAGATGCATTTTACTTTTGCTTCTCTTCTGCTGTAAGAACAATCATAGTAAGAGCACCTTGGTAAATTCCAGCTTATGTGGAAATTGCAGGGTTAGTGGGAACCTCAGAGACCTGAAGAACTCAAAGCTATCAGGGGTGACTGATCTTGAGGCCAGACAGGCTAATGAAGAGCCTTTCAGTCATTCAAGAGAGCATGCATTTTCTTGTGAAATACTGGAAGCTTTTAATACTTGCAGCTATTGGAACATTTAGACTATGGTGCTGCCTGGGGACATTCTCAAGCCCTCCATCCTGACTCCTGTGCTCTTGCGCAGCTGGTCACTGAGCTCTCTGGACCACCCAGCCCCAGATAAGTTGCCCAGACCTTCTAAGTCCTCCACAGAGAAAAATTCATTCCTCACTTGCCTCTTTTAAGAAGTGGAGGGTCACAAGCAGGAGGCAGTCAAAAACAAACATTTGCTGGTTAAGAAAGCATATGCAGAAGTGAACTAAAAGAAAGGATTCTTCAGCTGCTGACAGCAGAAGTTGGAAGTGGAGGGAGGTGTGGGCTGCACAGCACATTTTTTTCTGCTTGTTACATTTGTCTTATTTTTTAATTAAAAAATCCAAGTGGTGTACGTTAATGGGGCACAATGGATGTGTTGATGTATGTGCACAATGCCCATTGATGAACGAGGCTGTCACCTCTTCTGTCTCACTGTGATGCTATCTCCTCTACTGACTTTCTTTGGTCCCTTCTCTAGAACTGCCTCCCTTTTCTTTAGTGATTGATCCCTTCTGTTCTGTCTGAAAAGAAAGAGGTAAGTCGAGGTGACAGGAACTGGAGGCTCAGGGCCAGCCTTGTTCCTCCTGCAGTGACTGTCCCTTGTCCCTTGTCCCTGTCCCCTCTTTCTGCTTCTGCTTCCTACAATCAATTGCAATGAGGGAAAGGATCTCAGATTATACTTAAAACAGCTATTTAATGAATGACTGAATGCCTTCTTTCAGTTTTACTTTATTTCCACCTATGTGAGAAGTAGGGATAACCAGTTATCTTCTGACATAAAGGAATATCACAATGATTAAGATTTTGAGTGAGTAAAATATCAGTTTGCATCTTATAGAGCAACACATTTTTTAGAAGCTAGACTGTCATTGACAGACTTTTAGCTTTTCCTGTTTGCGGTTTCTTTTATGAGACAGTCTTACTATGTTGCCTAGGTCTGCCTCAAATTCCTGGGCTCAAACCATCCCCCAGCCTTAGCCTCTTGAGTAGCTGGAACCATAGGGAAGGCTTCCATGGGCCATAGTAGCAACCTCTGCTGCCTTTGAAAATCCTTCACCTGAAATATTAGCTGCTGGGTCTATTTTTATAATGCCCAGTGGTGGTGGTTGCCCCTGCAGTCTCTCCAGCACTAGGAGGCCTGTGTACTCAGGGTAATATGCTCAAGAGTCTACTTAGGCCTAGAGAGAAAAGCAGGCCTGTGGCTGAGGACTTGGATGGAGAAATAACAGGGAAGAAGACTACTAACCAAAAGTCCAAGTCATCATTTAAAAGAGGACAGAGGAAATGCCAGGTATTCCTTTAACCCTGCCCTGGTGCCCTGGACAGTACCTCCAGGATTACCCTTGATTTATTAGGCTGTTTTACAACTCGACGGAGGGAGAACTTGAATCATAAACAATTGATAAAATGCCAAATTATTCCAGGTGGCCAGTGTGGAGAGGAATCGAGGCAGATGTGTAAATGAGTCCCTAATCCTGCTCTAAACCTCACAGATGCAGTTCTCAGTGGGCAGAGGGTCAGGCCGCCTTAGGGAGTTCTGAGGTTTGGAAATCAACATAGTTGGCATCCAAAGTCACCAAGTGGACAACTGAGGACTAATGCTCTGAGGAGTCAGAGGCCTGAGTTCTGCCCTCCTCCCTGCCTCTCCCTCATGACTTTCTGTGATTTACTGGATTGTCTGGGCTTCCTGGTCCCCTTTTCCTCAATTAAAACTCATCTCCAGGGTATCTTCCAGCAGAAACAGCCTGATTCTAAGAATGTTCTCACTGTGGGTCAGCGAAGCTGTCACTAATAGAGGACACTGAAGAGACTTGTTTAAGTCTTAGGAAAAGCTCTAAGAGAGTGCTCTGAGGTCCCCCTGGCTGGCTCTTTTCATAATAGTCACCTCTATGTAGCTATTCCCTTTTCATTTTTGCACTTGCTAGTAGGAAACTTATAGAGCCAACAAGTAGTCCTTGTAGGAGGTAGGAGGTAACTGAATTTACTACACTGACATCATTTTCTTTATGCCATCACAATATCTAAGAACAAACTAAAAATCCACTTCTTCAATAGGGTCCAGGAGTAACTGGGAATTCACAGTTTATCTCACTTGGCAGTTATTTTTGGCAAATTATACATGTCCTTGGTGATCTGCGAGATTTAAAATCTTGTTATTGAAAAGTGTTTTAAAATTCATCACAGCTGGAAAACATATTGCCATAGGGCCCTGTTTAGGCCAGAGTGATAATGGACAGGACAGATGACGGTCAAATGCACTACAAAGTTGTCCAAAGAAAGTGGGCATTGGGGATGTGGGGATGGAGTTCAACAGTATTGACATTTTATGACTGGTTTTTTCCTTCTTTTTTTAATAAAAAAAATTTGTAGTCAATATTTCATGATATTAAATAATAGGTCAATTCTGTGTGGTCCTTTTTGTACTGTTGTGTAAGCTTTTTAAAAGGTGAAAAAAGAAGGTTTAGGGTAAGGTTGAATACTGGTGTTTGGTTTTTAAAATATTACCAAAGCAGAGCAAGGTGGCACCAGACCTTGTTCTAAGCGCAGGAAAACCATAGCGTCAAAATACAAACTCCTTGCCCTGGTGAATTGTCCCCATGGGGAGTAAAGACTCAATGAGTTAAAAACAAAAAACAACAATAACAAAACACCATATTAATAAGTACCAACGAGGAACAGAGCAAGGGAAGAGATGGTTGGGAGAGCTGTTTAAGAAAATCTCATTCCCTTCAAGCGAAAGCGGAACTATGCTACTTTTCTTCTCCCTCACAATATGCTGGACGCAGATTCCCGCTGACTGTAGTCAGCTCACAGCCGGGGCTAGCGCCGCGCAATTCTTAAACCGCAGCAGCTTTCTGCCGCGTGCACCGTCGTGCTGGAGGAATGTGCGCACTGCACAGGGTCCTTGGGTGGAAACACTTTCTAAACTCCCGAGTTTTGGAAAACAACAAAAGTGAAAACGAGCTAGCAGAGGATGGTTTCGATCCATCGACCTCTGGGTTATGGGCCCAGCACGCTTCCGCTGCGCCACTCTGCTAAGTGCACTTTTTTCGCCAATTAGCGGCTCTATTACGTTCGCATGCGGCGGCCCGGGCTCTTTCGGATGGAATACTTTGGTTTGGTTTCTGCCTAAATGAGAGCGTGAGTGTTGAGGCCGCGGACGCTTTGTGTTCCTGTAAGAAAGCAGCCTGCTGTCTTGGTTTACTCGGAAGGGACACGTGGGCCGCTGGGGTGCGGCGTCTCACTTCTGAAGGGGTTACACCTGGGGGAAGATCAAAAGGCAAAAAAAAAAAAGAAAAGTACCGCTGCATTGGCCGGGAATCGAACCCGGGCCTCCCGCGTGGCAGGCGAGAATTCTACCACTGAACCACCAATGCCCTATGCCACCATCGGTCACCTATCTTAGAAATGCTCGCTTTGCCTCCCTTCCCCCGCGCGTTCCCCCC
>PVKS010017461.1:0-41983 GCA_004027875.1 Aplodontia rufa
TTTGAACCCGGGTCCTCGTGCTTGCCAGGCAAGCGCCGAAACCACTGAGCCACTGCTCCAGCCCCTCATTTCCTTTTAATACTGAAAAATATTCCATTGTTTGGTGATACCACACTTTATCCTCTTACTCATTTACTTTTTGAAGGACATCTTGATTGCTTCAAAGCTTTGGCTGTTATGAATAAAGCTGCCATAAACATCCACACATAGGTTTTTTTTTTTTTTTTCCTCTCCATATAAAGTTTAGAATCAGTTTGTCAATATTCATGAAATAGTTTGCTGGGAATTTCATTTGGGATTGTATTGGATCCAAAATCAAATTAGAAAAAGCTGACAGCTTAAGAATATTGCATCTTTCTTGCCTTGTGTGGTGGTGCACACCTGTAATCCCAGTAACTCAGGAGGCTGAGGCAAGAGAATCCCAAGTTTAAAGCCAACCTCAGCAACTTAGCAAGGTTCTCTGTAACTTAATGAGACCCTGTCTCAAAATCAAAACAATGGGGGTGTGTGTGGCGGCTGGGGATGTGGCTCAGTGGTTGAGTGCTGTTGAGTTCAATCCCTGGTACCAAAAAACAAAACAAAAAAAGAATACTGCATAATATTTACCTTCCTGGCTGTAAATGTGAAATCTCTCTCCACCTATTTTATTCTCCATTGATTTTGTTTTATTAGAATCTTATAGTTTTCCTTATATAGATCTCATACATTGTTTTTTACATTAATACCTAAGTATTTCATTTTTGGGGGTGCTAGTGTAAATGATAATGTATTTTTAATTTCAAATTCCTTTATTCATTCCTGGCATGAGCTATATCCCAGCCCTTTTTTAATATATTATCTCTTTTGAGACAGGGTCTTGCTAAGTTGCTTAGGGGTTTGTTAAGTTGCTGAGACTGGCTTTGAACTTGTGATCCTCCTGCCTTAGCCTCCTGAGGTTTTGGGATTACAGGTGTGTGCCACTACACCCAACCCTTGCACTTGACTTTTTTTTTTTTTTTTTTTTTTAAGAGAGAAGGACAGTGTGTGAGAGAGAGACAGAGAATCAATTTTTTTTTAGTTTTTCACATGCCTTTTGTTGCTCTGACATTTAGTTGTGTACGTGGGTGCTGGGGTTTGAACCCATGTACTCGTGCATGCCAGGCAAGCACTGTAACCGCCAAGCCACCGCTCCAGCCCCTGCACTTGACTTTTAATCTATAAAATTTATAAGAATACTAGAACTATTATCATCATTTTATATTTGATGAAACTGAGGTACAGGGAGATTAGATTGGAAGCATGAACAAAAAGAAGAAACGTGACCTCTCTTTGATTTTTCATTTTTGATTGAGACTTGGGTATAATAAAATATTTCACTAATATGAAAAACACAGTACCAGAAGCAGTAGTAAGTTCCTGACTCATGGCTTAAGTGTTGGGGCAAACAGTGGGAATGTAGACTATGGAAAATTGAAGTGTTCGCAGCATATCTAGATCTGTTAGTAGATCTATAATTTTTCCTTAAAATAAAGCAATAAAAATCCAAAACCATTATTCTTATAACATTAATTTGATATTTTGTTACACAGTGGTATATTTGTAAGAGGCAAAGAATTTAGACCAGAGAATTTATAGTTGAAATGCACAAGTCCTAAACACAGAAGGCTGTTGGCCACTCTTAAGGGCTAAATATGGTAGACAGTGATGCTTTGGAAGAGGACATAGAACTTGATCTTGCCTGACAGTGGAAGGAAGAAGAAAACTTGTGAACTCAAGGAACTCAAAGTATAAGGAACTCAAGGTGTAAAGATAACTTATTGAGGTGTGTGTATAATTAAGTTTGACTTGGCTACTATGCTTTCTATTAATTTTTATTGTTAAAAACAGTATATCTATGGGAAAAAGTCAAGTAGTAGTATAGGATGAAATAATGTTAAAATTAAAACACAAATTTCCCAACCTTTAATCCCAGCTATTTAGTAGGCTAAGTTTGAGGCCAGTCTGATCAACTTAGACCCTGTCTCAAAATAAGACTAATAAAAGGATTAGGTGCATAGCTCAATGGCAGAAAGCTTGCCTAGCATTGCCTGTGTTCAGTCCATAATACTAAAACAAAACAATTCCCCAATAGTATATATTCAAAATAATTGAAAGCAAGGTTATTTCTACACCCATGCTCTTAGTAACAGTCACAGTAGCCAAAATATGGAAACAGTCCAATATACTTCAGTGGATGAATGAATAAACAAAATATGCATGCAAAAGTACATATATCTCAGAATACTCTTCAGTCTTGTAAAGGAGTAAAAGTCTGATACATGCTACAACATGTATACACATTTGAAACATAGCTATGTTAAGTGTATTGTCCTTTTGGGTCTGACTTATACATATTAGGTACCTAGAGTAGTTAAATTCATAGAAGCAGAAAGTAGAATAGTGATTACTAGAAACTTCGAGAAATTAATGTTCCTTAGAGTTTCAGTTTGTGATGATAAAAAAAAAGTTTTGGAGGTTGATACAACAGTCAAATGTCCTTAATACCACTGCATTGTACACTTAAAAATGGTTAAAATGGGGACTGGAGTGGTGTCTCAGTGGTTTTGTGGCCCTTGCCTGGCAAGTGCGAATATGCAAGTTCAAACCTCAGCATCATGTACACAACCAAGTCTTGGGGCAATGAAAACCACATGAAAAACTAAATAAAATTGATTCATATTTCTCTCTCTCTCTCTCTCTCTCTCTCTCTCTCTCTCTCTCTCTCTCCCCCTCTCCCTCTCTCTCCCTCCCTCTCTCTCCCTCCCTCCCTCCCTCTCGCTGTCCCTTTCTCTTTAAAAAAAAAGATTAAAATGGCAAATTTCATTATATATATAAATACACCTTGCATGCACTTTGCCATCAAAAAATCTTCCAATTCTGGGCTATCAGTTATACTGTATGCTCTTAACACATCTAGATGTGACTATGCAAATATAAGCTTAGATATTGCAAGTATAAGCCTATTCATTAACGTCTGCTCTTTGGTGCACTCATTTAGGCACTGGAGATTCCCCAGTGAACATAACAGATAAGGTTCCTGCAGTCTTAGAGCTTTTTTAAAATTTGTTTTACAAAAATGGATGTTGGTACATGTGCTGTTTACACTTAATTTTTCCTTTGAAAGACTTTTGGCCATCTCTCTACATTAGCTCTTACGTATCTATTAATTTAATGCTTCATTTTATGCTGTTGCATGGATGTGCTATAATTTGTGACTGTTGTATTGATATATATATATTTTTTAATGTGCCAGGGCTGGGTGCAGTGACACACTCTTATAATCCCAGTGATTTGGGAATCTGAGACAGGAGGATCTCAAGTGTGATGGCAGCCTCAGTAATTTAGCAAGTCCCTGTCTTAAAATAACAATTAAAAAAGAGTTGGGGGAGGGGTTGGGGATTTAGCTCAGTGGCAGAGTGCTTGCCTAGCACACGCAAGGCCCCCGGAGCAAGGAGTTCGGAGTTCGGTCCTCAGCCCTGGGAAAAAAAAAAAGTGTGTGTGTGTGTGTGTGGGGGCAGGACGGTTCCTGGAGTGATGGCTCAGCAGTTATAGCACTTGCCTGGCATGCATGAGGACCCAGGTTCAAGTCCCAGCACCACATACACAACTAAGTGTCAGAAAAACAAAACCCAAATGAAAAAATAAAGTTGTTTCTCTCTTTTTCTCCCTCTTAAAAGAAATTGTATTAAAAAAAAAAGAGTTGAAGGTCTTGCTCAGTGGTAGAGTATCCCATGGTTCATTCCAAGTACTACACAATACACATGCATAAAATGTGGTACCAGGGATGGAACCCAGGGCCTTGTGCATGGTAAGTACATACCCAGCCCAGCTGTCTTTTTTTTTTTTTTTTTTTTTTAATTGAATAGAGGTGGAAAGGCAGAGGTGCAGAGCTTGCTATGATTTTGAATTTTTATTGGGAAATAAATAACTTTTTTTTTAAAAGAGAGATGGAGTGAATGTGAGAGAGAGAAAGAGAGGGAATCAATTTTATTTAGTTTTCTGTCTTGCTTTTGTTTCTCCAATACTTAGTTGTGTATGTGGTGCTAGGGTTTGAACCAGGTTCCTTGAACATGCCAGACAAATGCTCTAACCACTGAGCAACCACTCCAGTCCCAGGAAATGAATATCTTATGGGCTTGTTATAGTTATAGAGTCAAATAATGCCATATTTCAAAAAGTAAGCTTGCTTCTACTTTTCTAATCTTATCCCTTAGAAGTAACCATGGTTAAATCTATTAATCCTTTCAGACATTTTTAATACATCTTCAAATATAAAAAATATGTAGTGGGACTGGAGTGGTGGTTTGGCAGTTACAGCACTTGCCCAGCATGCATGAGTGCATGGGTTCAAACCCCAGCACCCACGTATACAACCAAGTTGCAGAGCAATGGAAGCCATGTAAAAAACTCAATAAAAATTGATTCTCTGTCTCCCCCCCCCACTGTCCTCCTCTCTTAAATATATATATATATATATATGTAGTGGAATGTTACTTAGTGGTAGATTGCTTGTTTAGCATGTAGGAGGCCCCCCTGGATTGGATCCCCAGTATAACAACACACACATATACACAAAAAAAGAGAGAATATATAGAATATACCTGTTCTCATTGTCTAGGAGATAGCTCATGCACTGTAATATTGCTTATTTAGCTCAGATTATTGAGAGTTATATGAAGGTAAGAGCTGGACTAAGGTTCATGAGAACTGGGTTTTGTCTGGCAGTTCCTTAGTTGTCATTTGTACACACTCCCATAGTCAATAGAGTATATCAAAGAAATTGCTTTGAAGACTATTATGCTAGAAATATTATTTGAGTTCTTGGATTGCAAGCAATAAAAATCAGCTTGGGGTTCTGTTAGACTAAGAACAACAACAAAAAAGACAATTCTAGGTAACAAATGAATAAATATTTGAACTCCTGGGTCTCTGGAAGACAGAAACGGGGTTTGCTTTAGAGGTGAGTCTCAATATCAGCATTTATCCCTTTCAATTTCTGTATTATCTACTTAAGAGTTGATTCATGGGAGAGAATGAGTGGCTTAGAGGTCATGTACCCCACATTAAGTGGAGAGAGTCCTGGTTTATGTGCACCATCAGAATCTTATGGAGTTGGGGAAGTAGAGTTTTGGAAAGGATTAGATTTGAGACTGGCAAAGCCAAATGTCAACCACGCAGTATCAGCTCTTTTAACCCTAGACTCTTAACTCCCCTCTCAAGGAGGAGATGACCGCCGTGTTCTGCTATGGCATATGGAACAAGCCATCCACTCCAGGGTCAAGCCCATACAACTGAAAGGAGAGCATCATTCCAACATTTTTTGCCTGGCTTTCAACAGTGGGAACACCAAAGTGTTCTCTGGAGGTGAGAAGAAGGGGGATTCTACCTTGGGAAATTCATTGTGGTTGGGAATTTAGAGAAAGGAGTTAAAATAACTCATTTTTTTCCTGTATCTTAACTGTGGCATTACTAGTTTCCCATAGCTTATCTTCTTTGTGTTGTAGCAGTTTAGACATGTGAATTAGGGTTTGTCTTTTCCTTTCCCTCCTTTCTTCTCTTTCTTTCTCACTCTTCTTTCCTCCTTCCTTCCTTCCTTTCTTTTTGGCAGAAAATTTTTATGTTGCACTCGAGTAAACAGAAATGCACATACACACGTTTGCAACAATACATAGCCTTAATATATATGGTATACTCTAAATTTTTAATTCTATTTTATTTTTAAAGATGCTGACTATGACTTAATTTAATGTCATGACCCATGGATGACTCCTGTTTAAAAAGCATTGTGTTAGGGAACAATTGGAACAATTGGAATGGCTGGTGCTAAAGTCAGTCTCCTAGTGATGGCTTCCATCATCCACACCCTCTCTGATCATCAAATTTTAGCCCTGACCTCTATTTGGAGCTGCATATTTCTCCATTGGTTGTCTGCCTATTTTCTAAAAGCAATTTAGATACAGTTCAGTGGAGATGCAGTTCAAGCTTGCCTACCTGTTGAGGCCCTGGGTTTGATTTATTCTCAGCACTGAAAAGAGAGAGAGAGAAAAGACACAGATCTAAAACCAAGATAGAAGAAACTGCTGGTATTTGACCATTATAAAAATGTCAATTTTACATGGTTCATGTGAAAATCATTCTCAAACCTGCCTTTCTTTCATTTTTACATGTAGTTAGTTACCAAGTCCTGTCAGACCTATCTTGAAAGCCTCTTCTACTCAATCCTTTAGTTTCTGGAGTTTTTTTCTTTTTTCCTATATCCACTCCCCTGATTTAGGTCCTCATCTTTGGCCTCAACTATTACCTTGGGCTTCTGTGATTTTTGCCACCAGTCTCTAACCCTCCTTCTGATGCATTGCTTACATTAATTTTCATCTAAAAATAAAGATTTGACCATGTGAATTCTTTACCTGCAGTGCCCACCATAAAAGTCTAAACCCCAATCTACCTCTAACCTTATTTCCCTTGCCCATGTCATGTTCTCTGGTCTACTAAACTACTTACCATCTTAAGGTATGCACTGAACTGTAATATTTTACCCTTGTGCCTTTTGTTCATGCTGTTCTTCTACCTTAGTTATGCGGTTGTACTGTTAGTTCCTCAAGGACTGGGCAGAATCTTAATCTTATCCTGTCCCTAATACCTAGCACTGTGCCTGACACCTAGAAGGCATTAGTGAACTTATTGCTTTCATTGATTTCATGGTAGAATTTGTAGGTAAGGCATTGATATTTAAGATGACCTGGGTCACAACTTTACTGCTGCTTATGCTTTCTGTTTAAGTTACTCTTGGTTGTTTAAGCATACAGTGGGATATTTTTTACTGTTTTTTTCATATTCAGGTTTTTCTATTTTAGCTATATAAACCATTTGACGACATAAAACGAATATAGTATTTTTAGATCTTTTAATGGAATAAGGAGAATTGCAAAAGAAAAAAGTTGTGGAGAAAAGCTTTCCCATCATTTAGAATCACATGACCATCAAATTTTAATGCTATATAAGATAATGAGGATGTCAAGTGCTTTACAGACCCATATGCTCACAATAGCCTTTTGAAGTATATGCAGTTAATATCTCTATTTTCAGATAAACAGCTGAGGCGTAGAAATGTTAGAGATTTTATTCCTGGTTCACAGTTAATGAGTATTTTGCTAGTGATGGGAGAGGGAGCTAGTTTGGATGAACGAAATATTAGATCATTTACTCACTTCCTTAAAGTTTTTAGACTAATCCACTGGGTAAATACATTTTGGGAATTGTTATATTATGCCTTGTTGCTCTCTATGTTTTTAAAAAATCTTTATACAAATATCCTATTCTCAAATTATTATAAACCTTTTTTTCTAATAAACACTCGTAACTTGTATTAACATTGACTGTGTTCATATTTTACCCTGAAAACTTTCATATACTGCATGTAATGTGGATAGGGACCAAACTCGGAGGAATTATCAAATGTCTACTTTTTTCTTTCACAGGAAATGATGAGCAAGTTATCCTCCATGATGTTGAAAGGTAAATAGATTGTTGTGTGAAGGTGATTGACTGACTATTTTTTGTAGGAAAAGAAGCAAATATTTCTTTAGACCAAAATAGTTTTTGTTTTTTGAAGAAAACATGAAACATTGGTTCTTTTCTAAAAACATGCCTGTAATAGTGTTGAAATAAAGTTTTGATTTTTAAAAAAGAAAAAGAACTTTGCAAAGTTGGTATGAAATTATAGTTTTTAGGTAAAAATTTAAAGGGAGTGATTGGAAGAGGAAGAAAATAATATTTAATAGTAATTGTAGCTAATACTTAATGCATTCTTACTATCATGTGCAAGAATCATTCTAAGTGCTTTGTAAGTATTCAGTTAACCCTCAATCATTTTGTGAAGGATATTATTGTGATCTGCATTACAGAAGTGGGAACAGAGGCATAAAGATGTTAGGTAACTTAAAAGTGATGCTAGGATCTGAACTTAGGTGGTCTGGCTTAGAGCTGTGCTCTTAATCACCATGGCAGATTGCTAGAAGATCCTTTCCCACCCTTGCTGTATCAAGTCTGCTTGCTTTAAAGCTTTCCTTTGCTTTGTGGAAATCAATTACCACCTTCAAATCTGGACATAAGCAGATGAATTCTGTATGTAATAAATGAAAACACAAAACTCAGCCTATTGAGTTACTTTTAAAATACTTGGTATGAAAATTATGAGATCTATAAAATAATGCCTTTATAGTACATTTGAACATTGAATGTTTACCTTTTAGGAAATACAGTATCCTTTAGGTTTAGCTCGGTTGACTTTCTCCTTAAGAATGAGAGAGACTGCACTCTAGGTACCAGACAGCTGGGACTCTGTGCTATGTTTGTGTGTATGTGTGTACCTGTGTGCCTCTCTCTTGCTCTCTGTTTCTCAGCAGCGAGACCTTGGATGTGTTTGCTCATGAAGATGCAGTATATGGCTTATCAGTGAGCCCAGTAAATGACAACATTTTTGCCAGCTCCTCAGATGATGGTCGGGTTCTCATTTGGGACATCCGGGAGTCTCCCCATGGAGGTAGGGTCACTGAATAAAAAAAGGCTGTTGGATCATATGTATAGTTTGATGTCACGTACTTTGCAGATTCAGTTTATGACCTGAGTCTCTGAGTGTGAATGTTGCCAAGGTAGAGGAAATGTGAGTCATATGGTAGCATGTCTTTGGAGGTCCCATCCTGCTCGAAGTGGTTAGAAGTGGGGCACCTTTGCCAAACCTTCTCCAGCAACCTGTGAATTTCTATACACTCTTGTACCTTGGCTGTTAGTGGCCCCAAGGAGTGGAAGATGTGGCACGTCTTTGTGGGTGGTAACCACCAAAGGTCAGCTATGTGTGGTGCTGACATTCTCATATCCTTAGTTGTTCACAGAGAATGGGGTGCTGTGCACTTTCTTGCAGCCCTAGTTTCAGTACTGTTCTTTTGTGGAAGAAAACCACAGAACCTCCTCTCACCTGCATGTAAGATTGTAAAATGATGGCAAACATGTTCTGTATAAGGGGAATGCTTCCAGATGTGCTCTTTTAGTCTCTGATGTATGAATGAAGAACTTGTTTTGTTGACTTTCTCTGAAGTTCTTCAAGAAAATGCATCTTCTCAGTTCATTTCCTCTAGAGGTATTTTTCTCTGCAACTGTCTTCAAAGGCTCCTTCCTCCAGTGCCACTATCATGCCTCCCCTCCCCTCTTAGTTTGGCTATGTATTAATCACACCTATATACACAGTTACTGACCTGCCTGCTTTGTCTGGCAGGGTCTAGGTCTTTTCTATATTTTAGTGGTGGTCGTGATTGTTATGGAAGTTCAGGCTATCACAGAAGCTTGTTCTTATGGTTAGGCAGGTCAGGTTGCAGCAAGAAGCAGCTGTGGCTCAGTCTCTATGTAGGTGAGATTCTCCTTTGCACTGCCTGATGGCTAAGAAGACTGAACACTTCAGTTAATGCATTTGGAAATCGTAAACTGAAGAGTGCTTTCCTTCTTTCACTCTTAACAAGTTCCATAAGAATATGTTGTTCTAGGTAGCGGAGTGATTCCTTCTCAACCTGGAACCTGTAATTTATGCAAATTGATACAGGAGTTCTAGGTGAAATTGACTAGGAACTGATGGAATGCAAAAGAAGTTCAACTACTAGGTATTTTAAAATATAGATTTTTTTTTTAGGTGAGCATGGTAGCACGTAAGGAGGCTGAGTCAGGATGATCACACGTTCAAGTCCAGCCTCACCAACTTAGGGACCCTGCCTCAAAATAATGGTGATGCATGCCTGATATCCCAGCAACTCATGAGGCTAAGGCAGGAGAATCTCAAGTTTGAGAACAGCCTGGACAACTTAGCAAGTCCCTGTCTCAAAATAAAGACTAAAAAGGAAGAGAGATGTAGCTCATTGGTAGAGCACTTTTGGGTTCAATCCCAAGTACTAAAAAACAAAAAGATACAAGAATTAATAAGAAAATGACTGAAGTATAGCTCAGTAGAGAGCATATGGTTATGAGGCCCTGAGTGGAATCACCAGTATCCACCTTACACCATATACATTCTAATACTAGGAGTCAAATCATAAAAATATACATTGAGCCCTTTACGTTGTGAACCAGAAAAAAAAAATGCTTTATCTTAATTTTTTCACTTTTTTGCTTTGTCTTCATTGAATCTATTTGCAGTTTTAAAACTTTTAATTTTTAAAGACTAATAAATTTGGTTTAAAGTTATAATATTTGTAGCAGGAACTGATCATGAATTTTTTCAGCTCAAGTGGAATTTATTTTTCCTAACTATAAAACAGCTTACCTTCCCCTTTTCAGTTGCTATGTACATTTTCAATTATTATGGCTTAAAGTTCAGTTAAACGTGTTTACTTGCTATTGTCATACTTTCTGTGTGAACAAGTGTTTGAAGGGCTCAGGGGGATCTTGAGGAAGGGTGCCTGGTGAAGTGATACAAGTTGGGGTTCTGGTTCTGTGGGGTGATTATTAAAAAGTATGCTCCTAGCTCCTACTTGTATTCATTAACCCAAGGGTTATTAGAATGAACCAATTGTAATTTCTCTTTTCACAGAGCCTTTCTGCCTGGCAAACTACCCATCAGCCTTTCACAGTGTCATGTTTAACCCCGTGGAACCCAGGTTATTGGCCACAGCCAATTCAAAAGAAGGAGTGGGACTCTGGGATATTCGGAAACCTCAAAGGTTAGCATCCCCCACCCCCATGATTCATAAGGTGTTCACACTTCTCCCTCCCTCACCTTTCAGATACGGTGATCAGCCAGCAAGTGTTTTGAGAACCTGTTTGACAGCTGGTCTCAGTTGGGCATCTCTTAACATGGACTAGTGATTCTGAAGCCAAGAGAACCTATTCATAAGCAGTCAACAGAAATCCCTAGTCCTTGCTGATGAGAAGGCATAAGTTGTAATCTAGATTCTAGATGGGATCACTTCTAGGGAATTACATGAAGTAGTGAGAACCTCCCTCCAGTACTGCCTCTTCTCCTGAGGCCTGGCATATTCTCTACATGCACCAAAGTTCTTCTCTGGGGAGAAGGGATTGCCAAACTCACAGCTGCTGAACTAGCAGTTCTTTTTTTTAAAGAGAGGAAGACAGTGAGAGAGAGACAATCAATTGTTATTGAGTTTTTCACATGACTTTAGTTGCTCCGACACTTAGCTGTGTACGTAGGTGCTGGGGTTTGAACCCATGTACTTGCGCATGCCAGGCAAGCGCTGTAACCGCCGAGCCACCACTCCAGCCCTTGACCTAACAGTTCTTAACCCCAGGCTGGAGGGAGTCCCTCCAAATTGTGAACGCCCAAATTATGTAAAAATTTTATATTGCATGTTCATGTAAATGTATTTTTCTGAGAAGGAAGTTTCTTTGCTTTATTCAGTTTCTCAAAAGGACCAGTGATCACAGAAGGTTAAGAGCCAGTGCACCATGGTGTTATGGACCTAATATATTTCTTCTTCTGTTTTCACAATTAAACAAGCACATCTTAGACAATCCTGCCCTATTGGCATAAATCACTAATGGGGGAATTTCAGGCATCATTAAAGGACATGGAGGTGGGATTGAGTAGGAGGTTTCTTAAATCCTATGAGGGAAGGATGACCTTTTATGGCACCTTTATATAAAGCTGACCTTGCTTTATAAAAGACAGGTAACTTTTCTGGAAATACTATGTGGAAGCATTTTCTCCCTTTCTAAAGCAATGTTCTGGAAGATTGTCATGGAAATAAGCAAAGCTTTTTATTTCATGGGCCTCAGATGGAAAGGCAGTTAAGTATCTTCCTTGACTTTTAGTCTTAGCCAATTTTGTTTATGGAGCAGTCAGAGGGAATTGAAACCATTACAGCAGATCTGTGTGGGCAAAGGGGTGTCCCTAGTGTTGAGCAGGGCACCCTGAGGTACCACATGGCAGCAGAGCTTTCTCCTGCCCTGTCTGTTGCATATACACCTGGCTCTTGCTTTTCCAGTGCATTTAATGGCAGGCCCCTAATGTGCCTTTGCACTGTGTACTTAAGGAGGCCTGCTGTCTGCAAGGAAGACAATCTCCTGTGTTCCATGGTTGTGTATTCTACCACTTCGGGCTCTTCAGGAACAACTGTTCTGCCTCATCCATACTACATTAACTATGCCAACTTTCTCCTAACCTACAATCTCCTTCCCTTAAAACTGTAATGAATAGTTGGCAACAGGAGTAGGGCACTGAACTATTCATCTTTACTGGAAAGCTTGAGTAATTCATGCTGTCAGGAGTGTCAAGGTAGAGCAGGGTGGGTAAGAGGTTTTATTCTCCTCTGTAGTTTCTTTTTCTTTTTCTCTCTTCTTTTTTTTAAGAAAGAGAGAATGAGGGAGAGAGGATCAACTTTGGTTTTTTTTTTTCCAATCTGGTTTTTAGTTTTTCTGACACTTAGTTGTGTACGTAGTACTGGGGTTCAAACGGGTCCTTGTGCATGGCAGGCAAGCACTCCAACCCCTGAGCCTCTGCTCCAGTTCTGCTGTGTATTATATAGGCCTTCTTTCTTTCCTCATTAAAGAGGAAAATTTTTAAGTGATGATGATTATTTTTTTTATAGTAACATTTACTGGATTTAGAGTTTTATGCAGAGAAGTATAAAACAAAACAAAAAGGAAAAGGGAAGAAGGAGAAAACCTTATATGCTTTTTGAATGTTTGTATATTAAGATGGTTCTTCTACTTCCTGGTCACTATAGTCACTCACTCTCTCCGAAGGTAACACCAGTGAAAGTTTCTCATGTATCTTTCTAGGATATAATTAATGCATATATTAGCACATAAATGCATCCTTTAAAAAAATTTAGACTGCTGGCCATAGTGGCACAGGTCTGTAATCCCAGGGAATCAGGAGGCTGAGGCAGGAGGATCATAAGTTTGAAACCAGCTTCTGCAACTTAGATTCTGTCTCAAAAATAAAGGCTGGTTAGGTAGCTCAGTGGTAAAGCACCACTGAATGAAATCCCTAATACTTTAAAAAAAAAAAAGACTAAAGGAACCATGTAATAACCTCTGTTCTCAACTCTCCCTCTACCCCAATTAACATGTCCTGGTGATCTTTTCATATCAACACTTAGAGATATGGCTCACTTTTTAATGGCTATATGATATTCCATTAATGTGGTATACCTAAAAACTAGGACTCCCCCCCCCAATTATGGGCCATTATAAACAAGGCTGTGTTGAACATGTTTGCACATCTGTTTTGGCCTATGTCTTTAGGAATTGTTTAAAGGGTGTGTGTTTTTAAATTTTTGATAAAAATTGTCAACTGTGTACCTCTACCACCAAAGCTACTTTGACTTACAAACCTACCAACTGTGTTTGAAACTATGTTTTTTTCCAGACCCTCACTAACATTTAAACTGTTGTTAGTGTTCTAGGGGAAAATTATAGGGGCCCTTTGTTTTTTCCATGTAGGTTTAATTATGCCTAGTTGCATTAGATAATTTGCCTCCTGAGCACAGCTGTCTAGAAACCCTAACCTAGGTCTTAGGGGCAATTCTGAATCCCTTGGAAAAACAAACCTGGAACAGGATAGGTGTATTTTAGACATATATAAAGTATGGGGAGAGATTTTAACAGTGTTTGTGAACCCCTTATAATTACAGGTAAAGCTGTGTGTGCCTGTTCGAGCAAGGATATGTAGCTTTTTTCCCTTGGGACAAGAAAACTTTTTGCAGTTCTTATAGAGACCCTTGAAAAGGATAAGAGTTTGCCTGGTGTTCTAATGACTTTTAGGGTTAGAGTCTATTTTGGTTCTTACCAACCTTATAAGTGACTTCTAGCTTATAATAGCATGGACATGTAGGTGGATGAATTCAGGGCCTTCTTAGAAGGGATCCTGGCCTTCTGGAAATAAATATAATCTCCTTGGAGTAATGAGTGGCCTCATACTGAACACCCTTTCCTTTCTGGCTTAACCTGTGGATTAGTCAGTTCTTAAATGGTTTCTCTGGCCTGTTCCAAGCCTAAGCATTAATGCTCTACTTTAGTATAATAGCCCATAGGTGTTCGAGCAGAGTCATTTTTGTTCCACTACTGCCCTGAAATAAGCTGATTAGAGGGCTAGTTGGCAGAATAAAATGTCAACTGTGACATTTTAGCTATCACTCCATCTGATTTCCTCATTGTGCAGATTAAGAAACTAGCCCAGCAAGGGAAGCGGAGGCAGAAGAGCTTGATGGCTTATAGAGTATAGGATCTGAAGCTGTGTATCTGAGTACAGATCCAGGCTGTACACCTTAATAGCCACATGATCCTTAGCAAAGTACTTCACTTCTCACAGTACCTCATAATCATAAATAATAGCTAACATTTATTAAACATTATACATGCTAGGGTAATGACAGTTATCTGAATAATCACCTTAGTTAATTCTTATGACAGCCAGCCCTATGAAGTAAGTTCTATTGTTATTTTATTGGTAAGGAAATTAAGGAACAGAGAGGTGAAATAACTTATGTGTGTTTATATACAGATGCACCACCATTTTCCTTTTTTATTTTATTTTTTGAGAGGGATAGACAGTCAACTTTATTTATTCATCTAGGTTTTGTTTCTCTGACACTCAGTTATATATATGGTGCTGAAATTCGAACCCACATCCTTTCATATGGCAGGCAGGCAAGCATTCCAACTGCTAAGCCACTGCTCCAGCCTGACACTTTGCCTTTTTTTTTTTTTTTTTTTTCTAAATCAGATAGGGTCCGCAGGGTCCCTATAGTTTTCTTTCACCTATGCCTCCTTGAAGTAGAACTTTTCCAGAATTCCTGTCAAATTTTTCTGGTACAGACTTTTCCAACTCTGTAGTCTTGAGTCCTTTAAATTATCTGCCTCTAAAACTTAACCCCTTTTCAATGACTCATGGCCCATCCTCTGCATATATGCTGACTTTCCAAGATTCTTGCTTTTCTAATCCTGGAAACCTGCGTGTACTATGTATTTTGTTGTGAAGTTTTAGAACAGAAGTTGGAAACTAGCTGCCCATAGGCCAAATTCTTTTTTTTTTCCAGGGCTGAGGACCAAACTTGGGGCCTTGTGCATGCTAGGCAAGCGCTCTGCCACTGAGCTAAATCCCCAACCCCCATCAGCCAAATTCAACCCATACAGATACTTTTTTCATCTATATGATATAAAAAAGATTGGAAAATTACATAGAAAAATGGTACTTTTTCACATCTTTTGAAAAAAGTGACAAGATCTGATATCCTCAGACTTGGTTCTCACATGGCTAGTAGTCAGCCAAAACGGAGTCATAGGCTCTCCTTTACATTTTATGATGTGTTCTGGGTCCTACTTCTTCTTCTTCTTCTTTTTTCTTTCTTCTTTCTTCTTTTTTTTTTTTAAGAGAGAATGTGAAAGAGAGTAGGAGTTAATTTTATTTTTTTATCTGGTTTTTGTTTTTCTTCCACTTAGTTGTGTATGTGGTGCTGGGGTTTGAACTCAGTTTCCAGTCCCCCACCCCACTTCTTTATGTTTGTTTTTGTTTGTTTGTTTGTTTGTTTTTGTTTTTAAGAGAGGGACAGTGAAAGAGAGGGAAAGCGAACCAAGATCAGGAATCAATTTTAGTTAGTTTTTCACTTGGTTTTCATTGCTCTGACAATTTTTTGTGTATGTGGTACTGTGGTTCGAATCCACATCCTTGTGCATGCCAGGCAAGCGCTATAACCGCTAAGCTACCACTCCAGCCTTTCTTTATGTCTTAATACAGGCATAACCCCCCCATTTATATTATTTGACTGTCCCTGTAGATATTGGAGTTGGAAAGGGCAGCTTTAGGATTTTAAAGGTGATACGTGTAATTGACTGAATAAGAGAGAAAACTTCACGTATACGAGAAATTGTTGCATATTTGAACAAGGTTCAGAACATGTGTTTTCTTTAGATTGTCTTTTCACAAACTTTGCCACTGCCAACATTCTACTTATGTGTTGCTTGGATTGTTACAGTGGCCCTTGAACAGTTTTCAGAACTGAGATATTCTTTTTTTTTTTTTTTTTTTTTTTAATAAAGAGAGAGGGACAGTGAGAGAGACAGAGGAAGAGAGAAACAACTTTATTTAGTTTTTCACATGGCCTTTGTTGCTCCAACACTCAGTTGTGTATGTGGTGCTGGGGTTTGAACCTGGGTCCTTGTGCTTGCCAGGCAAGCGCCGAAACCACTGAGCCACCGCTCCAGCCCCAGAACTGAGATATTCTAATGTGTAAAGAATTCCGAGAAAGCAAAGTTTCCCCTGCTGTCACTTTGCTTGTGTCACCCTTTTCATTGCTGTTTTAGCTGTCTGCTCACCCACCACCTCTTTCCCTCCCAATCTTTGTAGTTTCTGTCAGGAACTGTTAGTTCTGTGACAGGTAACAGTATCTTGCTTTGACAAGGATAATAGAGAAGAGTGATTTTTTTTTTCCCCACTCAATAAAACTAGGGCAAGCCAGGAATCCATACAGAGACTTAGATTATAAGGTGGTACCTTTAGGTATTGTATAAATGACACATCAGAAAATGGGCAGTAGGTGCAAATTCCTACCAGAAGAAATTGTTCTTAGGACCTCTTAGGACCTGGCTGTGGGGCTCTCTAGGTTGAAGAAGTCTCTCTTTAAGGCCAGTGCCAATCCTGCTTCTATAGAGATCATATTAAATGTAAATCTTTGCCTTCTGAACAGGCCAGAGAAATCTCTGCCACACTGCCACACTGCATTTGAGGGTTGCTCAAATTACTATGGGAAATTGGGAGCCCGGGGTGTGTGTAGGGGGGTGGGGGTTCAACATCAGAGACTGGAAAAGGTACCTCATGTTTCAATATTTAAGCTTTAAAGAACGAGGCTTTCCTGACTTTGAACTCCTTCTGTTCAGAATGTGGAACTATCAGAGTAGACATATTTCTTAATATTTTTTTAAAAAGATACCCAAAACACTGTATATATGTGAAAGAAAAAACTTGATAAATTTGATGTCATTCAAATTTAAGAACTTTTGGGGCTGGAGCAGTAGTCCAGTGGTCACTGTGCTTGCCTGGCATATGCAAAGACATGGATTTGAACCCTAGCACCATGTATGAAGTATCAGAGCAGTGAAAACCACATGAAAAACTAAATAAAATGGATTCTCTCTTTCTCTCTCATTGTCCCTCTCTCTCTCTCTTTTTTTTTTAAGAGAGAGGGACAGTGAGAGAGAGAGAAAGAGAGAGAAACAATTTTTATTTAGTTTTTCATGTGGACTTCATTGCTCCGAGACTTTGTTGTGTACATGGTGCTGGGGTTTGAACTCGTGTACTCACGCATGCCGGGCAAGTGCTGTAACTGCTGAGCCACCGCTCTAGCCCCTCCCTCTCTCAAAAAAAAAAAAAAATCAAGAACTTTTGTTCATCAAAGACATCCTTAAGTTAAAAGATGAGCTAAGTAAAAGCAATGTATTCATAATTCATATGTAGAACAAGAACTCATATCCAAAATCTATAAAGACAAAATTATCTCAAGGTTTTTTTCCCCCAGCACTGGAGATAGAAGATGGACTCATACACACACACTAAGCAAGCACTCTGCCACTAAGCTACATGCCTCGCCCCCAAATTCAGTTTTTAAAATGAGCAGAATGTTGCACAGGTACTTTATCAAACAAGATATCCATATAGGTAATAAGCATTTGAAAGGTACTCAACTTTGTTACTTATGAGGTAATTGAAAATTAAAACCACAATGAGTTATCACTATATTCCCAGAATGATTAAAATTCTAAAAAGATCAATAGTGTTATCCAGGGTGTGGAGCAAATGAAGCACCTTGTATATTTGAGGAGAGTATATTTTAGGTAAAGCTAGTTGTCAGTATCTACAAAAGCTAAACATTTCACTCAGCAATCTCACTATCTCACTCATAGGTAAACCCTAAGAGAAATGAACACATATTTATACCAAGGACATACATAAGAATATTCACTGCTGCTGTATTTATCATAGCCCAAAGTTGAAAACAACTTAAATGTCCTTTAAACTAAAACGGGTAAATAAACTGTGGAATAACCACACAATAAAATACTACACAAACATAAAAAAAATAGTTAACTAGGGGTTGGAGAGGTGTGGCTCAGTGGTAGAGCGCTTGATTGGCTTGTGTGAGTTCCTGGGTTCTATCAGCACCACATACATAAATAAAGGAAAGACAAAAAACAGATGAAAAATAAAAAATAATTAACTATAGATATACACATTGACATGATGAATCTCAGTCATAATGTAGAATGAAAGAAGCCAGATAATCATACAGATCTAGACTGTATGATTCCATTTGTGTGATGTTTAGAGAAGGCAGTTCTAGGAGTTAGAATAGTGGTTATCCGATTCCTAAGATATTGACCTAGGAAATTGTATTTTAGTCTGAATGGTGTTTATTTCACTATATACACATAGAAGTAGTGCATCTACCATATCATATTTTAAATTTTAAAAAAAGAATTCAAGGCCACTATTGCTTTGAGTGTGTATTTACCTTCTTTCCTGTGATTCTAGTAGTTACCTTTAGGGAGGAAGTTTGAAGGGACAAAAGAAGGGGAGAAAAGAGAATCAGGAGAAGCCAGCAGTTTAGATGGTATAGAAAACCACAATAGAAAAGTTAGGGCTCATTGAAGTTTGGTTGTCAGAATGATTGGCTCTAGTCAAAGGAAATCCCTTCTAGTTAGCTAACTCTTTTCTTTCATTCTTCTACTAAATTAGTTAGCTTTTTGCTTCTGTGACTAAATGACCTGGCAAGAACAATTTTTAGGAGGGAAAAGGTTTATTTAGGGCCTCAGGTTTCAGAGGTCTCAATTCATACAAGGCTGGCTCCATTCCTCAGGTCTTGAGGTGTGGCCAGACATCATGGTGGCAGGCATGACTCCACTAAGCAGAGCTCAAAGTGTCATGTAGGGAAGCAGAGCAGAGAGTGAAACTCCTTGCTGCATATGGAATATATACCCCAAAGGCACTCCCCCAATGACCCACTTCCACACCCTACCGGCCTGCAGTTGCCTTATGGGGATTAACTCACTGATTGGGTTAAGACTTTTCTAACCCAATCATTTCACCTCGGCCTCCCGAATTGTCACATGTGGGCTTTGAGGGGACACCTCACATTCTAGCCATAACACCCACTCACTCATCTTTATCATACATGTCTACACAATACTCATGCAAGTGTTCCATCCACTGAAACCCTTAATAAAAGCTTTGTTTTCTTCCTAGTCCTGTATTCCTTTCTTGTTTTTATTAATATCATGATCACTTTTTTAATATTTCTGGCTGAAATCTCAAAGTCCTGTATAACCCTTTGTCACTACCTCCTTCTTGCTCTGTTTAATGCATGGTCTTTCTTTTCTATTCATAAAGCCCCTACCCATTTCATATCAGACTTTCCATAAGGTATCAACAACAATGACTCCTCAACTTACTTGTTTCTAATAGCTTCTCGTATATCCTTAAATATAATTTTTGCTATTGCCCTACCCAGGAGCTTTAATAACATCTTATCTTTGTTTAATTTGCATTGATATCCAGAATTAAGAAAAAAATGATATTTTTTTTTGAGGGGGAATGAATGTATGACCTGCTCTACTGGTCATACTCCATACCAGCCTCCCTTCTCCTCTTGTACTACTCCCGCACATAAAAGCATGCTCAAAGGAGAACGTCTCCTTTTTTCTTTACCCGCTCAATTCCTAGGTACTGAAGTTAAGTGATAACCCATCAGGAAGAATTTCCTTGCTAGATCTCCCTGTTACAGATTCTTTTACTCACTGTGTTCCCAGTACCCAGCAGTTTTGGCATAGAGTAAGTTTTTTGTTTTTTGTTTTTTTTGAAGAGAGAGACACAGAGAGAGAGAGGACGAGAGAATCAATTATCAATTTTATTTAGTTTTTCATGTGGCTTTCATTGCTCTGATACTTTGTTATGTTTATGGTTCTGGGGTTCAAACTTATGTCCTTGAGCATGCCAGACAAGCACTGTAACTGCCAAGCCACCGCTCCAGCACCCACAAAGTTTCTAATGAACAAAACTTTGTCTTAGTGTAGGGGAAAGGATTTCTCTATTCATAATCTCTGTAAAGTATTTATGGTCTGTGTCATTCACATTGCATGTGTTAGTCACTACATTTATCATTATTAATTGTTAAATGACTGTATTATCTCCAGCTGCGTACTGACTGGGAAAGGTATCAGAGACATAAACTAAACCAGTTTATGATTGTTTCTCAGAAAGGAGGTACTTGTACTAATCAGTACTATTACTTGTATTTTTCTATGAATTTTAAAGGATGGGGCCATGTTTCATTCGTTTTTAATCTGTAGTGCCTAGCACAGTGCTTGGAATGTTATGAAAGCTTAGTATGTGTTAAATGAATGTATAGGATTATATGCATACCGAAATAGTCTATACTTTCTTTTGTTTTTAGAGAGAATGAGAAAGAGAGAATCAGTTTCACTTAATTTTTCATCTGTTTTTTGCTTCTCCAGCCTTTAGTTGTATATGTAGCACTGGAGTTTGAACCTGGGTCCTTGCACATGCCAGACAAGTACTCTACCGCTGAACCACTGCTCCAGCCCCGGTAGTCTATGTTTTTCAAAGTTAACTGTCTGTAATGGTTCTGGACCAGTAATCCCTGAGTGTAATACCATGGATCAAAATTTTGTTTCTGAGGAATAGCTCCTTAGTGGAGGTATAAGGGTTCTTGCTTTGTCCGTTTTGTGGGAGAAAGCCAGATGTTCTGGTGAAATTATTTTCTAGTTTTTAAGCCACAAGATGGAGCTGTAGAATCAAATTTGCCTATTGGTTGACTCCAGGCCCCTGGTATCCTAACCTAGTGATTCTTGAAGGAATGTCAGAATCACCTCGGGAGCTTGTTAAAGTGCTCTATTATAAAGCCCTGGAGCTTGCATTATTGGTCCGGAGTGGGGCCTGTGAATCTGCCTTTTTAAAACAAATGCCCCAGGTGATTTCACAACTTACCTTGCATCGTGGCAGCAGTGGTTATTCAGAGAAGTCTGTGTTGAATTTACTACCAACTTCACATAGACTCAGGGTCTTTGGGCTTCAGGGCCAGAGCTTTCCTGTGTCTATTCCTTCATACCAAATACAGATGTTCCTTGAAAACCTTAACTTCAGAACACAGCATCAGGAAAATATTTAGTGAATGAAGGGGAGATTAAAAAGCATGTACCATTTCATATCCATCCTATAATACTCTCCAAGTCTAGTTATTAAGGAGGAGGATATCAGAACCCTAAATCAAGTGGACTTCCTTATTTTAAAATCAAGTGTTCACCTTTTTTTTTTTAAGACAGAGGAACAGTGAGAGAAGAGGAATTTTTTTTTTTTAAAAGAGAGGGACAGCGAGAGAAAGACAGAATATCAATTTTATTTAGTTTCTCATGGACTTTCATTGCTCACACACTTCATTGTGTACGTGGTGCTGGGGTTTGAACCTGCGTACTCGCACATGCAAGGCAAGCGCTGTAACTGCTGAGCCACTGCTCCAGCCCCGAGAGAAAGAATTTTGTTTAGCTTTTCATGTGCCTTTCATTGCTCTGACACTTCATTGCACACGTGGTGCTGAGCCACTGGTCCAGCTCTCACCTTTTCTTTTTAAAACATTTTGTAAAATAATTTCCAACTATGTATAAAAGTAGAATAGTAAAATGAATTCACACCTATCACCCAGCTTCATTGTCAACCTTGTATTAGTTGATGATTCTGTTTTATTTATTCCAATAAATAAATACTTCTTCCAAATTATTTTGAATTAACTTTCATATGGCTTATTATTTCCTCTATAAATACTTCAATATATATCTTTAAAAGATAACTTTCTAAAAATTTTAAGTTGCTGAGGACCTCGCCAAGTTGCTGAGACTGACTGAACTTATGATCCTCCTGCCTCAGCCTCCCAAGCCGGTGGCATTACAGGCACGTGTGCCACTGCACCACGGTGATTTCTTTATTTTTATTTATTTTTTTAGAGACAAGGAGAGTGAGAGAATCAGTTTTCTTTAGTTTTTCATCTGGCCTTTGTTTCTCAGACACTTAGTTGTGTACATGGTGCTGGGGTTCAAACCTGGGTCCTGCACATGCCAGGCAAGTGCTCCAACTGCTGGGCCATTGCTCCAGCCCTAAGTAATAATTCTTTATAAAAACATAATCACAATATTATTATCCCACCTAAAAATTGACAAAAATCCTTAATAGCACGACATATTTTGTTGTTACAATTAGTTTTTATGAATCATGATTCAAATAAAGTCCACACAAACGATTGGTTGATGTGGCTTCTAAGGTTCTTTTAGCGTATCTTTGTTTCATGCTACTTATTTATTAAAGAAACTAATTTGTTTTGTGAAATTTCTTATATTCTCATTTATACTGATTGCATTCCTGAATTATCATATAACATGTTCCCCTGAGTCTGATCTTTCCCAAAAATTGATATTAGATTTAGGGGCTTGAACAAATTCAGGTTTGATTTTTTTTTTCTTTCTTTCATTTATTTATTTATTTAACATGGCATCTCACTATGTTGCTCAGGCTAGTCTCAAATTTCTGGACTCAAATGATTCCCCCACCTCAGCTTCCCAAGTACTTGGGACTAAATGTGAATGCCACTGTGCCTAGACCTTGATTTAAAAAAAAAGAGCAGTTTCAGACATATTTCCTAAACAGTGTTGTGCACATCTACAAGGAACCTAAACATTTCTAGTTATCTCTCCTTTTGTTTTAAAATACTTTGGTAGACTTCTTAGTTTAGCGTTTAAAATACAAGTAATGCTAGTTAAGATGAAGAGACATTTTGATCATTCATTTATTGCTGTGGGAGTATATAATGGTATGCCCTCTCTGAATAATAGTTTGGTAGTTCCTTTATAAATTAATGATGAATTTATCTTGTGACCCAGTAATTATGCTCTTGGGTATTTATCTAAGAGAGATGAGCATTTATTTTCATATAGAAACTCATGCTTGATTGTTCATAGCAAATTTTCCGCCCCATTTTTTTTTTTAAGAGAGAGGGACAGTGTGAGAAAGAGAATCAGTTTTATTCAGTTTTTCACGTGGCCTTCATTGCTCCAAGACTTTGCTATGTATGTGGTGCTGGGGTTTGAACTTGTGTACTCAAGCATGCCAGACAAGTGTTGTAATCGCTGAGCCACTGCTCCAGTCCTTCCCATGGTTTTTATTGGTACATTATAGTTGTACATAATGATGGGATCTGTTGTTACATATTCATACATGCACACAATATAACAACATAATTTGGCTAGTAGTTTGTAGCAGATTTAACCACAATGGCTCAAAGCAGGAATATCCATATATTATTCCATGAACAGATAGCTAAACAAACTGTGGTACATTCATACCATAGAATACTACTCAGTGATTAAATAAAGAAGGAGGAACTATTGACATGCAATAACTTCAATGAACTTCCAAGATTATGCTGAAGGAAGAATGTCAATCTCAAAAAGATGCTTACTCCTTGGGTTCCACTCATAGGATATTTGTGAATTAACATACAGATGAGAACAATCTAGGAGTTAGGTGGAGACTAGTGTAGAAAGAAAGATAGCATGAGGGAATCTTGTGATAGTACAGATAAGCAGCATCTTAATTATGATGGTGGTTACATGAAGCCACACGTGTGGTACCACTGCACATGTGTGTACACACAATTGAGTACACATATAACTGATACAATTTGAAAAAACTTTGGATATACCAACATAAATTTCCTGTTTTGTTTTACTTTGGTTTTTGTCTTTTTGTTTTTTTTGTGGTATTGTGTATTAAATCCAGGGCCTTGTACATAGTAGGCAAGTGCACTTCTACCTACCTTTTCCATCTCTGGTCCTTTGCCCTTTCCCCTGGTGATAATGAATAGTATGAGTTTATATTATATACATCCAAAAGTTTTTCTTGGCTTTTATATGCTGGCACATATTCCCTTAGAAAACATATGGTATTGTTTTTATATATATCTATATATATATACATATATATATGTATATATATACACATACACACACATATATAGACATACACATATATATGCATATATATAGTTTTCACACAAATTATATATTTTTAGCACAAATGATATACTACTGTATAATCACTGTACAACTCGACATTTTTGCTCATCAGTACATGTTAGGAATTTATTGATATATTAACATGTTCAAATTTGTCTCATTTTGCTAGTTAAGAATTTGAATCAGCTCATGGACTTTCTCTGTTAAGAATCAACTGAAGTTGTTCTTCCAGGAATTCTTTTATGACCACTCCCACTTCTGTTTCCCCAGTGGAAAGTACTTATTGTTCCTATCTCCTGTTGTAGCATTGTTGCCCCCAATTACAGCTGCATTCATATTATGGAAGGAAACTGGTGGGTGTCTTGTCCCCTATTAGTTATTGACAATGTTTTATTCATCTTATCAAATCTTTGAGTCAAGGTGCCTGACACAATGCCTAGGATAGTTAGCAGGTATTAAAAATTGTTTAAATTAATGCATGCATGAATAAATAAGTTATTGAATTTCACAGAAGGATGAGAAGTAAATGACTTAGATGAATCCTTGTGGCCTGATGCATTGTAATCTGATGCTGTTCTCTTTGCTGGATGGCATAATCCATCGCCACAATGTATTCTGTGAAATCTTGTTGAACCAAAAAGCAAAAAAACTTGATTATCCTCTTTCTGCTGCTTATTAATTGTGCTTTCAGGGCCCAGTAATAATCACTCAGGACCTTGGTCTCCTCCAGTATGAAATGAGGGTAATGTTGTCCCACCCACTGTCTGTGGGGTTATTTTAAGGATTAAATGATAAAATTTACATGAAAGCATTTTGGAAATTAAATGAAGTGTTTGTTGCTTCTTCAAGGGTATATATCTTGATATAATTTCTTTAGTCAATTCTTCATAGTGTGAACTTTTCATTTTGTGATCACAGGCTTAAACACATTTTATCTAATATGAATCACAGATAATCTTGGCATTGTTTACCTAGACTTTACCTACATCTGGAAGACTATAATAACATTTATAGATTCTGATGTTTATAGATTCTGTTTAAAATACTATGTGTTTTAAATCCATTTTCTAGTCTGATAATGTAACTTTCCATTTATTTATGGATACTTTGGAAGTAGATGATGTATCTGTAGAAAAATATCAAACTAAGTGTTGTTTCAGATATAATCTGATGTTCATGTTCAATGCTGATAAAGGGAGGCTTATTTAGTATCCACAAACCTATCAGAAGAGAGATGTGATTTTATGTCATTGAAAAGGATGATCCAGGGACATTAAAATTTTCAGTCCTTTGAAAATTTTGTTTGACTATTGTTATATTATTTTAAAATAAGGACTTGATTTCAAATTTAGCATTTGTAGCAGTTTATTGTATGAAATTTCCATTAAAAAGCCCTTTTCTTTCTTTTTATAGAGACAGAACCAATTTTATTTAGTTTTTTATGTGGCTTTTGTTGCTGCGACACTTCATTGTGTACATGGTGCTGGGGTTCGAACCCATGTCAGGCAAGCACCATAACTGCAGAGCCACAGCTCCAGCCTCTAAGAGGCTCTTTTATTTTATTTTATTTTATTTTATTTATTTTTTTTAAAGAGAGGAGGACAGTGAGAGAGAGACACAGAAT
Source organism: Aplodontia rufa (assembly GCA_004027875.1). Taxonomy (NCBI): domain Eukaryota; kingdom Metazoa; phylum Chordata; class Mammalia; order Rodentia; family Aplodontiidae; genus Aplodontia; species Aplodontia rufa. The sequence continues at coordinate 25,718 of PVKS010017461.1, forward strand.
CAGTTTTTTTTTTTTTTTATAGAGAGAGGGACAGTGAGAGAGAGATAGAGAATCAACCTTATTTAGTTTTTCATGTGTCCTTCGTTACTCCAAGACTTTGTTTGTACGTGGTGCTGGGGTTTGAACTTGTGTACTCAAGAATGCAAGGCAAGCGCCGTAACTGCTGAGCCACCTCTCCAGCCCCTAGGAGGCTCTTTTAAATTCCCTGTCCTACTTTTCTCAAAACTATCTTCCATGGTCCCCCTTTTAAAGATGGGAATATATTTAAGGCATTTTGAAACAACTTTTTTTGTGGTTATAAGAGAAGTTCATGTTTAATGTAGAAAAACTTTGGAAATAAAAGCTATAAGGAAAATTAAAATAACCTAAATCCTATTGTCTAGTTAATATATCTTGTTGGTTTCAGTACATCCATCAATTTGTATATTCTTCACTACTTTTTTTTTTTTTAAGAGAGAAGGATAGTGAGAGAGAGAGTCAATTTTTATTGAGTTTCTCTTTCACATGGCTTTCATTGCTGTGACACTTGGTTGCTATGACACTTAGTTGTGTATGCAGGTGCTGGGGTTTGAACCCATGTACTTGGGCATTCTAGGCAAGCCCCTTAACCACCGAGCCACCGCTCCAGCCCCTCTTCACTACTTTTAAATATGATCTGGTAGGACATTTATTCAGTACCTGCATAATTCATTGGTTGCTTTCTAAAACCAGATAGATGAATTTGTTTTTTAAACTTGCAATTGGTTTCCCAAAACTTTTTTCTTTTGAACTTCTTTTTTGTGAATATCAGAAACTTGTTCTAAAGTACAAGAAATAAAGATAACTGTTGACCTATGAAATTCTCCCCCCCCCCTTCTTGGTACTAAGGATTGAACCAGGGGCACTTTACCACTGAGGTACATCACCAGCCCTCTCCCACCCCCCCTTTTTTTTTTGAAACAAATTTTGAGATAGGGTCTCACTAAGGTTGTTTAGGTCTCACTAAGTTGCTTAGGGCCTTGCTAAGTTACTGAGGCTGGCCTCAAATTTGTAATCCTCCTGCGTAGCCGCCTGAGTAACTGGGATTATAGGTTTGCTTAAATTCTTATTTTTGGCTACTTATGAGATTAACAAATAGATGCACTTAACTGTCTTGAAGGATGATATATGGTGGTGTCACATAAAAAGGAGACCTTGATGATCATTGGGAAAATAATTTTGTGGGCTATGATTTTGTACCTACAAGCGAGGACTCCTATTTCTGTAACTTTATGCAACTCTGCTGCTTGCTTCTCAAGATTGGGTTTTATGGGGAGACAAATGTTAGGAGCTATGTGAACCTTGATGGCTTATTTTTATTTCAGTGGTCTAAGTGTCAGAGTTTTTCATACTACTGCTAATGATCTATTAGATCATTTACTTAACAGCTGTTTATTAAATGCTTATTGTTATGTACCTAATACTGTTCAAGCATTTGAGATGCATAAGGAAAAGATAACTCTTATTTGGGAAGGAACGTTCCAGGCTAAAGGATATACCAGTGCAAATGCCCTATAGCAGGAACATGCCTTGTGTATGCTAGGATCAGTAAAAGGGGTACCATGTGATTAGAATTGAGTAAGATAAGATGAGAGCTCGAGGGTCAGAGGCGTAACAGATGAGGGTTGGTGGTATTATCAAGGGCCTTATTGACATTGTAAGGAATTTGGTTTTTACTCTGGCTGAAATGGTTTTTACTCTGGTTGATATGATGGGATTCAGGAAGAATGAAAGCAAGGGGATTAGGTAGCAAGCTCTTTCAGTAAAGCAATGGGTCATGAAATCAGTTTAGGTGGTCCCAAATACTTATTTAAAAATAAAGGAAATCATTTATAGTAAAAGAATGTGGGTGTACTGGGATGCAATCTAAAATGTATTTATTACAAATGGTTACTATAAAAATAGTTTAACGCACCAGGCACGGTGGCAAACAACTGTAATCCCAGTGACTCAAGAGGCTGAGGCAGGAGGATTATAAGTTTAAAGCCAGCCTCAGCAACTTAGTAAGGCCCTAAGTAATTTAGTGAGACCCTGTCTCAAAATAAAATATAAAATGATAGGGATGTGTGGCTCAGTGATGAAGTGCCCCTGTGTTCTATCACTGGTACAAAAAAAAAAAAAAAAAGAGACATTCATGTTATTGCCAACCAGGAATAATCATAGTTTTCTGACGTATTCTCAATGAATGGCTCCTGTAGGAGAGAAGCTGTTTTTTTATATTATCCTGTCTCATTAGTCCACAGTTTGAGAAAAGAGTTCTTCCCTTAACCTTGTTCTCTCTTGTTTTCAACTCTTTCCATGAAAGTTCATTTTAGAAAGTACTAACCTATAATTTTTGTTTTCCGACCCTCTTCTGCTCAGGATTTTCCCCCAGACTTGCTTCTTTGTGGCCTTGTCACGTCGCACTCAGTTCACCCACCCCAGTTCCTTCTCCTGCCTAGGGACTACCTATTTATCTGTGTATCTTCCCACTCACTCCTGCACTTTTACAGTTGCTGTAGCAACTACATCTCAATCTGCCTCCTTCCCCTTGCATTTTTCCTGACAACTGCTGTTCTTTGAACTTTCCTCCCCAGTTTTATACCCTGTGAGGTTCAGGGCTGATACTACATGAGATGAAGATTAAGTGACTGCTTACCAAACTCCTTTCTATTTCACAAACCTTGTGATAAAGTGTGTGTGTGTGTGATTTTTAAATAAGCTAGGCCATCTGATGAACTCTAGTGATTAAATATTGAGTCCTTAATCCTGTGAGAAAGTCATAAGTATCCTAGAAGATATCTATTGTGGCACTGTCTCTTAATTTACTTTGATATCTAGGTTGATTCTGTGTGACTTTTGGGATCTCTAGGTCAAAGCAATAACCTGGCCTCTAAAATGTGTTAGCTCAGGGCCTGTTCCAGTTCTGGAAGATGAAGATTAGACACACTGCATTGCCTACCATCCTTGTTTCCTTCATGGATAAACCACCACATATGCCATTTAATTTTGTAAAGGCCTCCTTATCAGAAATCTAGTCAAGCCCTTCTGCCAAGCACAGTTAAAGTTAAATTTCTGGATATTCATCAAGTACACTGAACTCATAAATATATTTTAAGCCAGAGAAAATTAGTGGTGAATCATTTTCAGGGAGCAATAAATATGTTCAGTCACAGATCACAGGGAGTTTTTCTTAGAGCTTTTCTTAGTTTTGGTTTCCTTTAAAGAAATTCCAGTCTTGGGACTGAGGATTGTACTGTGTTAGAAAAACAAAAGAAGATGGGCATGGTGTCACATGCCTGTGCTACTTGGGAAGCTGAGACAAGAGGATCACTTGAGCCTAGAAGTTCAGGTCCAGCCTGAGCAACGTGGCAAGACCGCCTTTCGAAAGCAAAAGCAACAACTAAACAAATGAACAACAGAGAGAACATGCGCACCCACGTTCTTCAGCCCATTTCCAACTCATATAAAGAAATGGTTAAGGGATTATTGAGACCCTAAACACTTGAATAGGATGAGTGATGGACCGTGACTCCCTGAATTTGCTCACTTTTACCTAGTTCTAGTATCTTTTAGGATTTGTTGTATTCTAAGAGTTGTGTTATAGGAAGCACAAAATATCCTATGTCCCTTTTAGGTCATCCTATCCTACAGTAGAAACTGTTGAGAAATTTTACCCCCATCCATTGCATCTGATATAAACCAGCTCTGATGTCTGTGTTGGAATACTGCCTTGGTTCTACACATTGCACAAGGCTTATGGAACTTTCATGTAGAAAACATGAGGGAATTCATGCCAATGGCCTTTGGAAAGTCTTGTAGGGACTATCAGGCAGCGTCAGATGAACTTAATCATGAGCTTACTGTAATCTGGGTTCATCGACTTTGAAGATTTTTCAACTCCCACTTTTCTTGGAAATAGCCTCAGCCTGTTTTTCTTCCGTTCCAAGGCTTTAGCTTTGGTCAAGTACATTTACTCCACTAGAACGATGCAGAAGTCCAGTTGAGTCTTTGTTTGTTTTTTGTTCCTTAAACAGACAATAACAAAACGTGCAACTATTTTCTTGATATTTGGAGGCACTCTTGCTTTTTTCCCCAAGACTTTTTTTTTCTCCTTAAGAGAAAGAAATAATCAATTTATTTTTTCATCTGGTTTTTGTTTCTCTAATGCTTAGTTGTGTATATGGTGCTGGTGCTGGGATTTAAACCCAGGTTTTTTTGTTTTTTGTTTTGTTTTTTAAGAGAGAGGGACAGTGAGAGCGAGAAAGACAGAATCAATTTAGTTTTTCATGAAGCTCTTGATGCTTGTACACTTCGATGTGTATGTGGTGCTGGGGTTCCAACCCACATCCTCACGCATGCCAGGCAAGCGCCATAATCTTTGAGCCACTGCTCCAGTACTAAACCCTGGTCTTTGTGCATGCCAGGCAAATGCTCCAACTGCTATGCCACCACTCCAGCCCCTTTCACCAGGTCTTTTACATGAAGACCTTTAGATCACCTCCAACAGCATTCCTGTTGCATTTTATAGCAAATCCTTGGTTGAAGATAGGTTGAGAATAAATAAATTCTGTTATTTTTCCTATAGAAATGTTTTTGTTTGAACTCATTTTAACTTGCTTAGCTACTCCTTTCAAGATACTGCTCATGTTCTCAGGGTGTGTGATAGCAGCCATTTCTCTAGAGGAGTGAAGACAGTGGCATTTCTGTCATCAAATCAGCATCCAGAAAGCAAGTCAAGATTGGGACATTTTTGTATATAAGCACTGTTGGTTCTCCCAGAAGAAATGAGAAATTTGTTCTCCTTCAGGGCCTATGGGCCTATGTTGAGGAGGGGGGAAAATTAAGGGATTGATGATAGAGTGGAATTCTGATCTTAAAATCAGACTTGGGGCTGTTAAAATTGCCTTATTGTGTAGTTGTGGTTAGCTTCCATTGAGACTAGTTATCTCTCATTTCTCCCTCTTCTCACCTTGTTCCCCCCATTCCAAAATGGAATCACATGTCTCAGAGTGTGAATAGAGAGTCACCTGTTTCAGAATAAACTGGGGTTCCCTATTAAATTCAGATACCTGGGCCCGCTTCCCAGACTGAATTAGAATATCTGGGATCAGATGCTGAAAACCTACATTTTTTTTCCTTTAAGAGAGTGGAACAGTGAGAGAGAGAGAGAGAGAGAGAGAATCAATTTTATTTAGCTTTTCATGTGGCTTTTGTTGCTCTGACACTTTGTTGTTTTGGGTGTGTGGTGCTGGGGTTTGAAACAACATCCTTGGGCATTCCAGGAGGCAAGCACCATAAAAGCTGAGCCACCACTCCAGCACCTATGTGTTTTTTTAAATTTATTTTTATTAGTGCATTATAGTTTTACATAATGTTGGGATTAGTTGTCACATATTCCTAAATGCACACAATTCAGCAATACAATTTGTTCAGTATCCCTCCCCCCCACATCCCTCTACCTCACTCCTCCCATTCCCTGATTGCTTGCCTTTCTTCTGGGTCCTATATTGTTCCTAAAAAACCCAAATACAGTGACATAATTCTTATACCTATGAAGAACATTTTTTATATATATGGCTATAATATACACAATGACATTTATAACTGCTTGGAATGTACTTTATCTTAGTTCCAACATTTCCCCTTCTCCTCCCTTCCTATCATCCCTTGTTATTCTTCAAAATATTTGACAATGGGATTAAACATTTATGTTTTTGTATAGGTATGCAGCATAGCTTGTTCAAATATCTTATGAAGTATATTGCAACTGTATCATATAAATATTAACATTTTACGTTTTTGTTCTATGGATCTAAAACATGAGTTTTTCTACTTTACTCCTGAGCCTGGGTTTAGGTCCAGCCTCCACAAATGAGGAATACCATTCAGCCCTTGACTCTCTGTGTTTGACTAACTTCCAATGCCATCCATTTATCTTCAATAGATGCAGTATCATTGTTTCTAATAGCTGAGTAGAACTCCATTGTATATAAATACCAGAGCTTTTGGATCCATTCATCCAGTGAGGGGCATCTGGGTTGGTTCCATAATTTAGCTATTGTAAATTGAGCTGCTATGAATATGGATATTGCTGTGTCACTGTAATGTGCTAATTCTAACTCCTCTGGGAAAATACCCAGAAGAGGGATAGCCGGATCATATGGTGGATCCAACCCTAATTTTTTGAGGAGTCTCTACGCTGCTTTCCAGAGTGGCTGGACCAGTCTGCAATTCCACCAACAGTGTGCTAGTGTTCCTATCTCCCCCCAACCCCTCCAGCATTTGTTATTAGTCCTCTTCATCTTTGCCAGTCTGACTGGAGTGAGGTGAAATCTTAAGGTAGTTTTGATTTGCATTTCTCTGATTGCTAGTGATTTAGAACACTTTCTCCTGTATTCATTGGCTTGCTCAATGTCCTCTGTTGAGAAGTTTCTGTTTAGCTCTCTGGCCCATTTATTGATTGGATTGTTTGTGTTTTTGTTATTGAGTTTTCTTAGTTCTATATATAAATTTTGGATATTAGTCCCCTGTCAGAGGGATCACAGGCCATGATTCTCTCCCATTCTGTAGGTTGTCTCTTGACTGTTTTAACTATTTCCTTGGCTGTACAGAAACTTTTTAGTTTAATGGCATCCCACTCATTGATTTTAGACTGTAATTCTTTCACTTTAGGATTCTTGTTTGGGAAGTCATTACCAACTCCCATATGCTGGAGTGTTGGCCCTAATTTTTCTTCTATCAGATGTATGGTAGCTGGCTTAGTTCCTAATTCCTTGATCCATTTAGAATTGATTTTTGTGCAAAGTGAGAGATAAGGATCTAATTTCAATTTTCTGCACGTAGCTGTCCAGTTTGTCCAGTACCATTTGTTGACTAGACTGTCCTCCATGTTATATTTTGACCCCCTTTGTCAAAGATCAGATAAAGATTTGGGACTTTGTCTTCTATTCTATTCCAGTGCTCTTCATTCCTATTTTGATACCAATAGCACAGCATCTACGTTTTTAAAAAATTCTTATGATTTCTTCTGTGTATTATACTTGGAACCATGAGCTATAGAATCTTTGACATTATCTATGTATTCGAACTATGAGGACAGACTGCTTAAGCCTTCTCTCTCTAGTGAACTTAGATCATCATTTTTTCATTAGGAATGGCCATCACAGAGCCTGAGAAGTTAGAGCTAATGGTAACTATAGTGAATCACTTTCTGGATTTCAGGTATCATACCTTTCCTTTGGAAGGAATCAAATTTTGTACCCAAACATGAAATATTCAGTGTTGGTAAGGCTGCTCTGTAGATAGTACTCTCTGTAGATAGTACTCCTAAACATTATAGTAGCAGGATTCTTATGTACCCTCAGTGAGTCAGGGTTCCCTGCCTAGAAGTGTAGGCAAGAGAAAAATTAGTAACTATCCTAAGGTCCATAAACTTAGCCCTGGAGCGTGGCCATATTACAAATGGTGGGTCAAGTAACTTAGATTGAGATGAGACGGGCCCAGATGCCTGTCCTGGGCAGATTCCTCTACAGGCCTGACTAGAACGGGCAGAGAAAATTCAGATGGGAAGGGCATTTGTTGGAGTCCCTAGCTTGCTGTCAGGGTGCTTAGGCTGGTGCAAACCCTGCTGCTATGGCTGGTGAGGCAGACCACAAGTTTCTTTGTGTTGAATCTTGTTTCTGTTTCCCCTCCCCAAGTTCTACAGATCTGGTTTATTTGCATACTCCAAGCTGATCTTGGATTGAAAGCCTCTTGTGTTTGAACTCAGTGTTTGGATAACACCACATGCCTGTGGCAGCCAAGGCACCCTGTAAAGGAAATGGCTAGATTCTAAGAGCCCCCTCATTCAGTGTGTGTGTGTGTGTGTTCGTTCATTCTGTATTTAGATCATTATAAAAGCATTTCTCTGCAGGGATTATTACTTGGGGACTACAAGGGTGCCTGGCTGCTCCTTGATGTCTTGAGTTCTAGGGGTGGTTTTCTGTCTCATCTTTCTTCCCTTTCATTCCACTCATAAGAGGATTACAGGCTGTTTTACCCAAGCCTTGTTTATATACATTGCTGTGACACCAGAGCATTCCTCATTCCTCCTTTTGGTGAGAAGAATGTTTTGGGAAGGTGGGACACAGAATTAACTGTGGTTGGTGGTGGTGCAGGCTGTTTTTATGACCTTGGTAGATTTTAAAGCTCCCATAAAATATCTCCTTTCTTGTCCCCTTAATCTGACCCATCACCCTCTTGACAAAAAGAAAATGTATTATTTCTTCTGGTAGCAGACAGCTGTTTAAGTTTACCCTTGGTTAAATACTTCTAAAACTACTTTCTCCCTTCCCCCTTCTCTCCCCTTTACCACCTTTTCCCCCCTTCTCTCCCCTTCTGTCTTTCTTCTTTTTTAAAGAAAAAGGGATAGTGAGGAGAGAGGGAATCAAATCTTATTTAATTTTTCATGTGGCCTTCATTGCTCTGACACTTTATTGTGATTATAGTGCTGGGATTCAAACTCTCATCCTTGTACATGCCAGGCAAGTGCTGTAACTATGGAGCCACCACTCTGGCCCCCTAAAACTTCTGTAAAAATGTTTCAATGTTTCTTCCAGGTGTGGGGTGGTATACTTCTGTAATTGTTGCTTCCTCAAGAGTCTGAGGCAGGAGGATCTCAAGTTCCAGGACAGTCTTGGTAATTTAGTGAGACCATGTCTCAAAATAAAAAAGATTGAGGAGGTAACTCAGTGGTAGAGTGTTACCAGTTCAATCTTCAGTACCACACACACATACCAAAAACAGACAAGCAAACAAACAAAACAAAACAAAATAAACAAACAAAAAACCCTTCTAATCTGTTAGACTCTGGTGTGTACGTATCTTGAAGGCTCTTTCTTTTTGGTACTGGGGATTGAACCTAGAGGGACTTAACCACTGAGCCACATCCCCAGTCTTTTTTGGTTTTTTGAGATGAGGTCTTGCTAAGTTGCTTAGGGCCTTGCTATATTGCTGAGGTGAGGCTGGCTTTGAAGTTTTAATTTTCCCGTCTCCGCCCCCTGAGTGCACCACCACACCTGGCTTATAAACCTTTTTCTCTAAAACTACTGGGGTCAGTCACTTCCTTGCCATGACAACAATGTCCGCAAGAGGCATAGCAGTTTATTAGCTCTGACATGGCACTTCTTTCTACTGTATCTCTGAGACACATATTTAACCTCACTTTCCTATCCAGTAATTCAGTGCTCCCAGAAGTGAACATGAAATACAGAGGAGAACTTGGTTATGGCATGGGCGGCAAGCAATCATCCTTGAGTAATATAATGTTCAGGTAATCAAGAATCCTGACTGCCAGAAAGAAAACATACACAAATGTGTGCCAAAATGGTATAAAATGAGAACAATATAATTGTTAAAGTTCAAGGCCATCCTGGTTCACTGTAATATTTGAAGTATCTTCTGACTCATCTTAAGAAATTATTTAGAATGTACTATTTGACTTTTTAAAACATTTTATGAACATCGTGAAACTACAGAAGAATATTAGGTGAATCAAAAATATACCGCTCCACTAGTGAAGCTAGATAAATGAAATTGTGTGCATTAACCAAAGCTAAATATAAACTTGGAAATTATAAAAGGAAACAAGTCATCTTCCTTTTTCAGTTGTTGTGGTACTTGTTCTGCATCTAAATTTAAAAATTTTTCTTTAATATTTACTCTCTGTTTATACCATATGGAATTAAAAATTCTGTAAACATTTTAAAAATTAATAAATGCTTGCTATGCTTAAGTAATCATTATTATTGAAAAAATATCCAGAATAAACAATAAAGTACCTGTTATTCCTGCTATGGTTCCTATGTCTGTAATACAGAGGATAAATATGTCATTTTAACATCCATTATTTAGCAAGGTGGGTGGATGTGACTCCCTTTCCAGGGTCTTGATGAGTATCCCTTTGGGTGTGCACTTAGTTTGGATAAATGAAATAAAAATAACTAAAGATTTGAATATTTCTCTTTCCTTTTTTTTTTTTTTTTTTTTTTTTTGGTACCATGAATTAAACCCAGTAGCACTTAACCTCTGAGCCACATTCCCAGCCCTTTTTATTTTTTATTTTGAGACAGGATCTTGATAACTTGTTTAGGGCCTCACTGAATTGTGGAGGCTGATCTTGAACTTGCAATCCTCCTACCTCAGCCTCCCAAGCTGCTGGGTTCACAGGTGTACATCACCACGCCCAGCTGCTCTTTCTCTTTTTTCAAGATGTTTTCTTATCGAAATTTTCCTATAAAATTTATTGGAAATTTGCCTTTTAGAGATTGAAAGGACCTGACATTTTAGGTAACTTGTTTTAGTGTATCCAAGAAGCAATTCATATCCTCATTACCTTCTAACTACTTTATAGAAATATCCTTTTGCTGAAATTCCAATTTACAAGCCAGATGGAGACCTTGTGCACATGTGAAGAAATAAATTCAGTGTTTTGCAGACTCTTGTTCAGCCTGCCTAATCCCTGTGCTTTCTGCTTTCCAGTTCTCTCCTGCGTTATGGTGGCAACTTATCCCTCCAAAGTGCCATGAGTGTGCGATTCAATAGCAATGGGACCCAACTCCTGGCCCTGCGGCGTCGCCTGCCCCCTGTGCTTTATGACATCCACTCCCGCCTGCCAGTGTTTCAGTTTGACAATCAGGGTTACTTCAACTCATGCACCATGAAAAGCTGCTGTTTCGCAGGAGATCGTGACCAGGTAAGTGCCCTCTGCTGCCTGCATCCTGCATCTTTGTATGCTCATCTCTTTTGTTCTGGTCGGCTAGAAACACTTGAGGGCAACCAGAGCCTAGAGACATTCTGGTTTCTTAGTGAGTTTCTTCATGCTGTCTGCCAGTATGTACTGTGAGACACACGTCATAAACCGAGGCTGGCTCTAAAACGATTCTACGCAACGCAGTTCTGCCACATTTGTGCACAGATTGTAGAATTGCAAGAATGTGCCATGTCCAAAGAAAGGATGCAGTTCATGGAAGATTATACTGACTATAAGACAGTTTTGGTTTTCTTGTATCAATAAAACACAGTGATAAATGAAACATCATAAGTATTATCCAAGAGATATATCTTGAATAACCTCTTGGGATGGAATCTTCCTTGGAAATGTGCTGAGCAGGTTTGTTTAAGAGAGAGCCAATTGCTAATTCTATTTGCTTTTACTGCCACATGACAACTGGGACTGGAGAGACCAATCTGTGAGTTTCTAGCCTTTTCTCAGTGTCACTGGGAATAGAGATAATGATATTGATTTAAAGCTGGTAGTTTAAAAGTGTATGTGGCATTTTTGGCACTTGTCCATCTTGGGTATCTTTGACCAGTTGTATGGATCTGTATAACTGATCTGAGTAAAATATAGAGTAAGATTGATCAGATAAATATTTTTTTTCTTTTCAAGGATAACCAATCTTATTGCTACTTTGCATTCAGATTGGGAAAATAAGAGAAACTTTAGACTCTTACTGGTGCTTTGTATCCTTTGTATTTTTAGGCTTATGTCAACTGTCACGTTTTCACATAATTTATCCCACCTCTTTATTGTTATTTTGGGAAAAGAAGCATAAAAGAAACAAATTTTTTTTTCAGTACTGTAGATTGAACCGAGGGGTGGGTGCTCTACCACTTATATCCCTACCTCTTTTTATTTTTTATTTTAAGACAGAGTCTTACTAAGATGCCCATGCTGGCCTTAAACATGTGGTCCTCCTGCCTCAGCGTCCTGAGTTGCTGGAAATACAGGCATGAACCACTCTGCCTGGCAAAATAAACAATTTTTTGAGAACCTTTCAAGACCCTGCTTTTCTTTTCTTTTCTTTTTTTAAGAGAGAATCAATTTTAATGTTTAGTTTTTCATCTGGTTTTCATTGCTCTGACACTTAGTGTATGTGTTGCTGAGGTTCAAACTAAGTCCTTGTGCATGCCAGACAAACACTGTAACTGCTGAACCAGCCCCTCAAGACCCTGTTTTTTGTTTTTTTGTTTTTTTTTTAAATGAGAGAGGGGCAGTGAGAAAGATAAAGAGAATCAATTTTAATTAGTTTTTCACATGGCTTTTGTTGCTACAAGACTTAGCTGAGGTTTGAACTCACATGCTCATGCATGCCAGGTAAGCACCGTAACCTCCGAGCCACCACTCCAGCCCAAGACTGGGCTTTTTAAAGTCAGAAGCTAGGATTTTTCTCCTTAGGCTGAGTTTTCTAGAGATTCCCTAATGTTGTAGTTTAAGGGTTAGTATATAAGGTAGGAGCAGAATAAACACTTTTTGAATTGAGTTGCATATAGGTAGTTAAGAGTATTTAAGTTTTCCAGGATGGAGTTCCTCCCCTTTTATAGAGAATGTTTATCCAAATTCTTTATCTGTTTGTTTTGCTGTACTCAGGAATGAACCCACTGAGCTACATCCCAGTACTCCCTCCTTTTAAATTTGTGTTTTTTCTTTTTTGGGGGGTGGGCAGGGAGTGGTACTAGGGATTGAATCCAGGGGCATTTTATGACTGAGCTACAAATCCCAATGAGATAGGGTCTCACTAGGTTGCTAAGGCTGGCCTTGAATTTGCAATTTTCCTGCCTTAGGTCTCCTGAGTTGTTGGGATTACAGGCACCCACCACCGTGCCTGGCTTAATTTTTCATTCTTGAAACAGGGTCTCACTGAGCTGATCTTGAACTTGCCAAGTTGATCTTCTAGTCTTCCTGAATCAGCCTCCCAAGTAGCTGGGATTATAGGTGTCTACCACCACACCCAGCCAGATTCAGAATTTATACTTAAATTGAAGTCCTAGGGCCTCTTTAGCTGAGATCCACACTGGAGACCGCTAGGTGTCCTCAGTTACATAAATGTTACCTTTGGAAGAGGCCACAGCACTTAAATAACTTAGTTTTTATTTGCCTTTGTGGTATTGTAGGCAATTTGTTTCTTAGGTGGGAAGAATCGAGTTTCCAGAGATGAGATGATCAAATTCACAATAGAACAGAGAATTGTCTTCTATGAAGAATGGTTGATTTAGCTTCATATGACTGTGGAAATGGCAACCTAGTCCCCAATCACCACCTTTCTTTTCTTTTTTTTTTGTCTTCTTTGCTTTTGTTAATTCTTTATCTTCCGTCAACTTACTATGCATGTGATTCTTATTTCATTGAATAATAAAACACATGCAGTAAATAATAATTTTTTAGACTTTATTGTTGCCATGAACACTGGCTGAGAGAAAGATAAAGAGCTGAAGGAGTATGGTCATTGTGTTTTATTTAGACTGTATATTAGCAGCCAAAGCCTGTCTTCATGGAGTCCTTAAAAGATCTAAGTATTCTGGCCAAAATGTAGAGCATCACCTAGACAATGGTTTCCTCAACCTTAGCACTATTGACATTTTGACTGGATAAGTCTATGGTGTGGGGTTGTCCTGTGCATTATAGGATAGGTGCTAACATTCCTGGTCTCTCCCTGCTAGACATCAGTAATATCATCCATCCTCTGTTGTCTTCCATACAACCAAAAATATCTCTAGATATTGCCAAGTGTCACTTAGAATATTGCCCTGGTTGCATTATCTAGTTAATGATGATTATGATGATCATGATGATTATGTTTACCCCTTTTTCCTAGAAGCATCAGGGCAGGTATTGAAGAGGCAGAGCCAGGCAAGGTATTTTGTGATGGTCCTGGGGGTATGTACATTGAAGTTATAATTAGTTTTGCCTTACAAGTTCTATCTAATGATAAACATACACTCATTGAGTGCCTTTAATTTTCTCTATTTAGATTTGACTAGTTCATCATTTGTGACTTTTGTCTAAGGGGAGAGTTTATTAGTATTATATTCTTTCTAATAAAAAATTGCACTGCTTTTTGGTTGGTGTAAGTGGGGTTTTTTAGATGTCATTGACTCTGACTTTGGATCAGTCAGAGTTAGTCTTAAGTCTGTTCTTATCCCCCGTGTAGATTATCAGAGATATCTATGGAAATAGGAAATATAGAGATTTAAACTTGGCTTTTCTATTCTTTTTTTAGAGACCAAGAAATGTAGCTAATTCATTATTGTCTTAACTCCAAACCCTGGCATACACTGAGAACACAGTAAATATTTGTTGAAGTCAATCTTGAGTACTTCAGTCATTGTGTGGTTATTTAACTTTCTGGGCCTAAGACTCCCGTAACTGTAAGTCAGGATTGATTAGTATTATTTCCTGTTCAACGTCAGGGATTTTGGGGAAGTTAAGTAATGGGTTTACGGTGAGACTATCAATTGAGTTTATAGTTTTTAAGTGCTCACAAGAGCCCAAACATGTTCTAGTCCTGGAACATGTCTCTCACAGGCTCTGACTTTCCACACTCTGGACTAAACAGCAGCTGCTATAGTGCAGTCTGATCTGCATTACTAACGTGTGTATTTGACTAGTCTAGACAGGTTCTTTTTTGCTGCTGTAAAATTCCTTTACTTATACTGGTATGTATGTATGTATTTATTTATTTATTGCAATGAGGGCTTACTTATGCTCCCCCAACTGGGCTTAAAACTGTGATCCTCCTGCGTTAGCCTCCCAAGAAGCTGGAATTAAGGACTCCTGCTACCTCATTCACATATAGGGAAAGAATGCCTACAATCTGAGACTCTGTGCTCTGAAACTCTTCATTTAGTCAAAGGCTGGGTAACCATTCCAAAGAGGAATCAAAGAATTTCCATAATAGGAAAGAACATGAATGAGAAAAAGCAATAAGTGACCCTATCTATCTAAGATAATCTTCTGGCTTTTAATTACAAAGAGATTAGTCAGTTACACAAATGGATCCAGATATTATGCCAGAGGGCCTGTACTACTTTTTAGACTATCCTAGGTTCACTAGGTAGTTCATTAACCTCAAAATGGAATTGATATTTCAAGAAATGGGACTTGGAATAAAGTAAGATATATGTTCAACCTACACTTGTGTCTTCATTTTCATTGCCTCCATTATCGATGAATTCTAGTCATAGAGCTGTTAGAGATCATTTTGCACAAATCTGTCCTTTCACGATGAGAAAACTGAGACATAAAGGTTAAGTACATAAGTCACTACATATATAGGTTTATAGCTAAGTCAGGACTAGAACCCAGATTTTTGAGCTTTCAGTAGAGACCATTTTTCATTGTATAAATGGTCATAACTTGATACCATTAGCAGCAAGGGACACTGCAAAAATGAGTTAATTAGGTTGTGAGTACATGGTAAGAAGTGGTGGAAACTCTGGCCAACTGAACAATGTACATTTCATCAAAGTGGGATGGCTTCTATTCAGTTTCAGCCCATTGTTGCCATGTGAGCCTCTGTGTTGTGAGGGCTCTGATTTTCTTAAAAGGGAAGATAGATTTTTATGTAAAGTTTCCTTATTTTTTAAATATTGCAACAAATGCATACTTTATTGTATGGATGATAACACACTCCTGTATGTGTTCTGTACTAGAGCTACCAATTGAAACCTCTGTGCTGCTTTCAGTAGGATGCCTTTTCTCGTGTTTTTTTTTTTTTTTTTCCAGGGCTGAGGATCGAACTGGGGCCTTGCCCATGCTAGGCAAGCGCTCTGCCACTGAGCTAAATCCCCAACCCCCTTTTCTCATGTTTAGTTCCATGGTCCATCATTAATTTATGGAGGAGTAGAGACAAGTTCTTTTTTCCTGACTCCTATTAAACACTTTCTAACTTCTTGTCTTTTTTACCCACCATATTTAAATTATGAAAGCAGATATTTACTCAGCATTTACTGTGTGCCAAATGCTGTAGTAGTCACATGACCTTCCAGGCATACCATCTTTGAGATTTTTATTGAAAGTTCTACATTACAATTTATCTGTGTTACTTTGGCTACAAATTCATGATTGATTTCTAGTTTAATATTTTTTTAAAGAGAGAGAAGGGGAGAATGAGAAAGAAAGATTCAGTTTTTATTTTTCCATCTGGCCTTCATTTCTTTGACATTTATTTGTATTTGTGGTACTGGGGTTCAAACCTGGGTCCTTGAGCATGGCAGCAAGTGTTCCAAGTGCTGAGCTGCTGATCCAGTCCATAGTTTTATATTTTAATTATTGTTTAATAACTTACACCATCAGATTAAGTGACAGAAGTAGCATCAGCTTTGGGTATCAACAGACAACTCCAACTAAAGGCTTGAACTTTTTTTTTTTTTTTTTTTTTCTTTTGAGACTGGATCTCAGGCTGGCCCCTAATTCCTGGACTCAGGAGATCCTCCTGCCTCCTGAGC
>PVKS010017462.1:0-17977 GCA_004027875.1 Aplodontia rufa
TGAGTAAAATCAGCTTAACCCAGAGAACTAATGATCGATTGTCTCCACTCATCTGTGGAGGTTGGGACTAGACTCTGGCCAGTGAGAAAGTTGGTCTATTATCATGTGTTAAATCCAGATAAGATGTAATGCTATACAACATAATCCTTTTTTAGAGATATTGTAGGAAGGGGAAGGGAGGGATAAGGTTGGGTAATTGGGGGGGCACTCCTGGGGGTAATTGTAATATCCAAAATCTATACACATTTTATATTATTTTGTTAAAAACTTGTATGGTTGTTCAAAAATAAAAAAAAATTTTAAATGAGATAAAAATTGGTGCAGGATGCAGTTAGAGATGATAGTCAGGTTTCTAGCTGGACTTGTCATTCAGTGAGAGGGAAACACTGAATGAACATATTTTGGGAAATGAGAAAATAGAACAATAAAGTCAAAACCCAACCTCCTCCCTCCTCTTCCCCCCCCCCTTGATCCAACTATCTTCCTTCAATAAAAGTAAGTTAGTGTATGACATATATGTGTTTCAGTGAGTGATGACAGGATACATGGTGAACTGTGGAAAACTTTTACATAGAACATTACTTCAAAACTTTTAGAAAAATAGATGATAATATACCAAGATTTTATTTTATTTTATTTTTTAAGAGAGAGAGAGAAAGAGTGAATCAATTTTTTTTATTTATTTCTTCATCTGGCCCTTGTTTCCTGGACACTTAATTGTGTATGCATTGCTGGGATTTGAACTCTTGTCTTCATGCATGCCAGGCAAGTGCCCCAAACTGCTGAAATACTGATCCAGTTCCAAAATATACCAAAATTTTAAAATGATGTTTAACAACTTAATATTTATTAAATCATGAGAATTTCCTCAAACAAAATATGATATTCTTGCATTAGAGACAATTCTGGTTATTAAGATGTGGTTCTCATCTTCAGACTGGCCCTTATGTCCTTGCTTTTTGAGGTTGGCTCTGGAACTGTGCAAGCATATTTCTTTTTTGGTAGCTGGTTCCTGTTAGGCTTCTATTCAGTTGCTACCCTTTTTTCACCAACTGAACACCAGCACTTCCTCCAACAGCTGACTCCAGGTTGTAGTTCTTCCAGCATTATAAAGGTCGAGCTGTAGAATCACCTCTGTAGCATCACTCTCTCTTCAGATAGGAGAATCCCATGCACAAGATCCTTCCTCAAAGCTTCCCAATTTTAATAACTATAACCTGGTCTCACAAGAAGCACTTACTTTCTTCTGTGATACCTCAGTGTGTCCTTTTTGCCTTTGTAGTTCTCTGAGAACCAGCTTGAAATTCTTTTTGGTCAAAACTGTATTTTTCTATCTTGACAAGAAGATTTAATTAAGGTACTCATTAAACCTCAAAAGAAAAGAATTATAAATTTGTTGGTGCTTATTAGAAAACTGGTCAATCACTTCTCTATGGGCTGGGACCACACAGGTGAAAAAGAGAGACTAAACCCTTGACCTTAGGATATTACCTGACAGTGGGCCATGGAGTGTGAGTTACGACCTAACTACATGGATGGTTCACATGTTAGTAAGTGCTGTGGTGAAGATTAAAATGAGTGGCATGCTAGAGATGCAACAGAACCTAGGGACTGGAGTGGGATGAATGATTTAAGACTTAAAAGATTAGGAAGAAAATATGAAAGATGTGAAGGAAGAGCTTGCTTCATAAGCCAAGAAAAAGCATGTGCAAAGTCATCAGGGTGAAATGAACTGGATTCTTTCTTCTAAGACCGAAAAGAATGTCGGTGGTCTGTGTTTCTGCAGAGTGGAAAACAAAATGAAATAATAATAAAACAAAAGAGTAGAATAGATAGAAATAAGATTAAAGAGAAAAGCTGAAATCAGATCATGTAGCATGTTTTAGGTCATGGGAAGATGATTCTATTTTGCTGCAGTTACACCTAAAGTAATTTGGAGTTTAACCTAAAAACGATGTGATCTGATTTATGTATTGGAAAGATCACTGTGGCTACAAAGCAGGATGAGTCATGGTGGCCAGCCACAGGGCTGATGTGTGACAAGAGTAGAGGCAGAGAGAATAGTAGGTCATTGCAATTATTCAGGCAAAGATGATGGTGGCACTTATTAAAAGAGTGTATGTGAATTTATTGACCTTTGTGAGTATAAATTAAACAATGAAAAGTTTTGTGTACAGAATGTTCATGAAAGCATATTTCAAATTGCAGGAGGGTAAATCAAATATCTGCCAAGAGAACACATTAAAAAATGAAATTATGGCACAGCAATACTATAAACACTTCACAACTATTAAAATAAGTTTAGATCAATTTTACTTATAGAAAACATATGCATGGTGTCCATGAAATATGGATTACTATATTATGTTTACATGTGTGAAAAACCCTAGGAAACTGAAACTTGGATTTCAATGTACTTACACTTCTCAGCAACTCATGGTAGTATCTAAATTCTCTTCACATTCTGACTTTCTTTTTCCTAAGGGCAGGTAATAATGACCTGATATCCAGGGAGTAGAAGAATCACTTACTCTTCTCATTTACATAGCTAAAACTTTTGTTATGACCTGAGGTCTTAACCATCACCCCAGAAAGATAAACTCCTGAACTTCTATTAGGACACATTTATTTTTGCATTTTTCTCTACTATTCCAATGCAACAGATAAAGCTGTCTTAAGGAGAGGAAGCATGCAAATGGTGTGAAATAATAAGAAATTTTAACTTATAGGGTAAAATTCCACATAAACACAGACACAGATATTCATAAGCTACTGAAGTTTGCCAAATTAGCCCTAGAACACATTAACTGTCTATAAATTGAAGAGGCTTCCTTAACTGGTAATGAGTTCTCATTATAGGAGTTATTAAGGTGAATTAGAGCAATCATCTCTCTAGTATATTGTCCAGTAAATGAGTGAATCTTAAAGAGATTGGAGAGGATGGTCTTCTAGCAAAGCTGAGTTTTATAGCTCACTCAGACTCTGAAGTTTTATGATACTAGTGATTAGATTCAGGATGAAGAAAAGCTCTTAATCCCAAGCCCCTTTGCTAAAATGCATATTTCCCTGATGTCCTATAATTACAAAGAACTCAAGGGTGGTCTGGATTATTTTAGGTATGTTCAGTAAGTAGAATGTTATTGTTATGTACTGATAAACATTTTTTCAAACCTCAGAAAATGCTTTATACTGTTTTCAGGTCCCAACTTCCCTTAAATATTTGGAAAAAGATTGTGCAAAGGAGACCTATATCCTGTCAGTCTCGGTATGTAGGTATTCCTCCTGGAGATGGGTCTCAACGACTCATCATTTGCTCTTATGTCAGGATTTGTTAAATGATATGTTGGAAGGTACAAGAGATGAAATAAAAGAAAGTATAGTCAATATTACCTCAAAATTTTTTTCTCTTAGGGCTGGATCAGTGGCGCAATGGTTGGTGTGCTTGCCTGGCATGTGTGAGGATCCAGGTTTGAACCTCAGCACCGCATACACAACCAAGTGCCAGAGAAACAAAGGACAGTTGAAAAAATAAATAAAATTGAATCTCTCTTTCTCTCTCTCACTCCCTCTCTGTTAAAAAATAATATACATATATATATATACTCACACATATATATGCTCATATAACTTATGTTTATGTATGTATATATATATATGTATATAATATGCATGTTTAGATAGATGATAGATAGATAGATAGATAGATAGACAGATACATAGATAGATATGTGTAGAGGGGTGGGGATGTATAAATACATATGTTAAAAAAAACACCAGGTTGACTAATAGATGCTCTAGTAGCTCTATTAGAGGTGAATATTTCTGCCACCATAATCAAAATTTGCAGCAGAGAAGAGGCACAATGGGTATAATTTAGAAAGATAAATTGAAAAGAAAAGATATGGACAAAAACAAGAGGGGAATATCAAGAGTTCTTACTGATTTTTAACAAGGTCATTTTTTGTTGTAATGGCAGTGGTCATAATTATGGCTGCAAAATAAACAGAATCTCCTGTGTTACCATAAAATAGGGTGATACCAGCAAATTCATTTCCAGCAGGTGAAGGTTTTCTGCTGATTCCCTTCAGACCAGTTACTTTGAAAAATGGGACAGTTATCTAAAGTTACTGTTTGCTATTTGAATTTTGTTTTGTTTTAAAATTTTAACTTCAACAAAGTCATTGATTGCCAGAAAGCAATTCCATATCTAGTTCTTTTTATTTATTTTCACTTTTATTGGTGCAACAGTGTTATATAGAATGATGGTATTTGTTGTTAAATATTTGTACATGCACACAGTATAACAATATAATTTGGCCAATATCATTCCCCTACAATTCTTCTATCTAGTTCTTACTGAAAAAAAAAAACATTGCTATCTGATAACTATGCTTTTCAACTTACTGTCACAAACAGTTCTGACTCTCTGACACTTACGGCAATCATGTCTGTGTTGCCTTGGAAAGACCCAGTTGAAGCTTCTTTTTCAGGTTTAATTACTAGTTCTCTATTACAGTATCAAGCAATATTAATGTAAAAATGATGAATGGTAAATCCTATGGTTACCAAAAAGACAATGAAAGCATAGTAAAATTTATATATACACATTATTTTGATCATATTTTATTGTGTAGAACTGTAATTACTTAAAACTTTTATTTTTATCTGGCACATGAATCAGTTAAAATGAAGAATTTAAGCAAAATTTCTTGAAAACATACAAACTATTGAAGCATATCATTATTCATTGAGTATCACGTCAAGCACAATGCTGTTTATGAAACTCTCAATTATAAAATAGATCATGCAGAAAGTACAATATATTCACAATATAATCAGTGACTTGAAACCAGTCAAAAGCAGTAAATATAATGTTATAGGATGGTCTTCAATGCTTAATGTAAAATGATTTTTATTCATTTAGAGTTTCAAATGTAACTCCTAGATTTACTCTCTTCACATTATTAAGGATTTGTGAGAGTTTGGGTATCACTTGTTAAGTTCAATAATGGAATCAATTGAACCATTACACAGATCTAACTTCAAAAACGAGGAAGTAGAATGATTGCATAGATAGAAATGTACATACAAGAGAACATTATTAAAGGGTTTGAAATGACAACACCCTATATAAAAAATTTATTTTACATTTAAATGATTTTCAAAATTTCACAAAACAAGAGAATTTGAAGCCTCACTTTATGTATTTCAGGAATTAATATACAAGAATTTTTTCAAATTACTAAATAATATAGCACAATATTAAAGCAATAATGTGTGGTTTTATATGGAATTGTCTAAACTCATCTAACTTTTTAGTGCAATATTAAAATTGTAGCTATGTTGCAATAGTGTGGAAATAAAAATATTAATAAAATTATAAATGTTGTACTTTACTCAGAGATGTTACATATCATATATTCACTAGAGGGAATGATGATTTTAAAAAATCTTTTGAAAACCAGGCCCCATGGCACATGCCTGAAATACCAACAACTAGGGAGGCTTGAGGCAGGAAGATCTCAAATTCAGTCAGCCTCAGCAACGTAGTGAGGACCTGAGTAACTTGGTGAGACCCTCTCTCAAAATAAAAATTCAAAAGAGCTAAAAATGTGAGTCAGTGGTTAATCACTGCCAGGCTCAATTCCAGTACCAATAAAAAATTTAAAAATAATAAAAAACTTTTGAGGAAAAATATAATTTCATTTCTTATTTTGTTTGTTTGTTTTTGCTACTATTAGATTGGCGGGGTGAAAGCTAGTTAGTTTTATTCTTTGACATTAATCTTATGCCCCTGGGGATAAAAATGCTTCATAGTGATTGCTTGGACAGACAAAAATGTTAAAAGTCAGACATTATAGGATTTTCAGTAATTTTAAGTCAAAATGAGTTCTTTAATCCTCTATCTAGTGTAGGTAGAATTAATTCATTACTAACCTCACAACAAATTTCAATGAAACTAGGTCTGCTGTAACTGTTAAATTGTGGTAGAAATTAGGAAATGTTGAAATGGTCTCATCAAGAAACTGCATAATGTTGTTTACTGCATTAACACAGCCCCCCAAATCTTGCTCAAAAGTGTCTTTTTCTATCTTCACTCCACCATTGTGTGGCTCATTTGAAGCAACCAGCATGTCTGAAACAGTTTATAACCGTGGCTGGCAAAACTATTCAGCACACTTCGTTAACTAGCAATTTTACCTTAAGAACATCCTAAGCTTTCGATTTCTCTTGCTTTATTCTATTAAATAGAAAAGAATAAGGAAAGTCATAAGCATAATTCTTGAGTTAGGGTGGTAACTTTATAATTCCCTGATATTAATTTAGGTTTGATTTTTTACTAAAAATGGTTATTCTGGGCGTATTTCTGTATGAATCACCAGGATAGCAGCAACATTCTCTAAATGAGTGGTTTAGATGTTGAATGCTCTTTTTTGTTGTTAATTCCTTTTCGTTTCCCCTGGAATTTGATAAGGTGAAGATGGTCAAGCAATTTGGGTTCTTGTCCCTGCTGTGTAATTTGCTCGCTCTACTTGAGTAAACACCTAGAGGATGCTGATTCCCACCACAGAAGTGTTCATTACAGATGGTTGCCTAAGGACTGCCTCTCCTCCCTTTTCTGCTTCCCTCTCTTTCTCTCTCTCTCTCTCTTTCTCTCTCTCACTTTCTCTTTCCACTTTTCTCTCCTGGGAAGTACAACTGAAATTTTATTTTGAGTGCTTCTGATAATTATCTTTGTAATGATAAATAGTGTGCTTATATGCCAGTTTATTTGATCAATCTTGACAGTGTCTGGTGTCTCTCTTCTGTGATGAGTAAGGGATTATTTTATATTAATATTTAATTTTTTTTTACTGGTACTGGAGCAGTGGCTCAGCAGTTAGGGCACTTGCATGGCATGTGAGAGGACTCAGGTTTGTACCCCAGAACTAGGTACGCAACAAAGTGTCAAAGCAACAAAAGCCACATTAAAAAAAAAAAAAAGAAATTGCTCCTCTTTTTCTCTCTCCCTCTCACTGTCCCTCTGTTTCTTTATTTTTTTTACTTTTTTTTTATTTTTAAAGCTTTCACATTAACTGTAAATTAAAAGAAACTCACAAAATACACAAAGTTAATAGTTTTGGGACTTTATCTAGGAAATGAAACCAATAATGTTCAATATATTGTTATTAAATTTCTTAGTTCTCTGCCTTAAACCAATAACTGTAGAAAAGTTTCCTGTTCTTTGCAGTTTTCTAAAGACCGGGGAAAACCAGGCTTACAATTATCTGATTTAGTGTGTAGCAGTTCTTAAAATGTGGATCTCTCTCAACTTGGTGTCTTAGTGGGAAGTACACTAAACTGCTCAGTACTGGGTGAATCCTACTATACTCAGTAATCTCTTTCCCTGGATGGTTATTATTTTAGCAGATACAGTAGTTGAAGCCAGAACCTGCAATATAACTAGGAGGAATTCTCATGCCCCTACCGACATCCTTCTACTAACAGTGTGTCACATGGAGAAATCTTACCAGGACTAAACAGAAAAGATGCCCAGACTGAACTTTTGAGCACATAGAGTGACAGTGAGAGAGAGAGAGAGAGAGAGAGAGAGAGACTGACTCAATTTTATTTAGTTTTTCATGTTGCTTTCATTGCTCCAACACTTTGTTGTGTACCTGGTACTGGGGCTCAAACCTGCATCCTCACTCATGCCAGGCAAGCTCTGTAACCACTGAGCCACTGCTTCAACCCCATAAATTCTTTGTTAAATCTGTTTTTCTGTAGTCAAGCATGCCAATTTACCTAGTCCTTTATTTCTATTCTTTCAAATATTCCCTGCAATACTACAAACT
Organism: Aplodontia rufa; assembly: GCA_004027875.1. NCBI lineage: Eukaryota > Metazoa > Chordata > Mammalia > Rodentia > Aplodontiidae > Aplodontia > Aplodontia rufa. Next base: position 7,836 of record PVKS010017462.1, read on the forward strand.
TACATGTAGACCAAAAAGAGAGCATATTTTGTTTCGTTGAATAATTAAATTTATGCACCTTTACCATATTTTATGATTTTAATCATTTACTTCTTCATTTCTTTGTATTCTGCTTATACTTCATAAAGTTCTTCCTGCATTTACTTTAATTTTTGATGACTAATGTATATAACCTGATATTATGTGTTCACCTTATCACTGAGATAATAGTTACAACAATAGTGTTTGTGGGCTAATTACATTGTTCTAATTACTTCCAAAACAAAATTCTCAGTACTTCATACATATTAAATAATTTAATCATCATAGCAACCTGGTGAGTTTGGTATGATTATTTCTTATTTAGCAATGATAAATCTGAGGTATAGAAAGGCAAAATGACTTTAGAGAACACAGAATTAATAAATGGTGAAGCGAGGTGGAACATGGAAGTTCAGGCTCTCGTCACTTCAAAACTCAAATATTCTCTCGTACATGTTTAGATCATAACTAATTCTATGATGAGGTATCCTTTCACCATTTAATATTGTCTGCTTTCCCCTCCCTGCTTTTGTATTTTATTTAAGACAGAAAAAATATACATGGAGATTAAATTGTTGAATAAGTACAAGTGTCTCAGTTTACATTAGATAATTTTCTATTTTGTATATTTATATAGAATCTACCTATGAATGGTGAAATATTTTTTCCTAAAATCTAGTGTGATTAATGTAAAGTCAGAGGCTAGTCTTATTTTCATACCATGACAGGATAACCTTTCTTCCATCTCAATTTTTATAGCACATAATCTTATAGTATCCTAAAGTTTCATAAGCCACACATCACTCTAATGTTTTCATTTATCTTATTTAACCCATAATGCAGAAATATTTTTAAACACAGTTCATCATATTTTCTTCTTTTTTATACTTTAATTATTCCTCTATATACTTAGCTTTATGTGAATTTAAAATTAGAATTATGATAGTATCTAGTGTACATGACATTGACCTTTGTTCAGGGTTGGAGGGTTTCCTGGGTGAACTTTATACAAAGATCTTTCTGCTGACAAAATACAGGTACAGGAAAAAAATGAAAATTCTGGGGATCATAATTATCTTAGTCCTTGTTAGTTTTGTTATAACAGAACACCAAAAATTGGGTAACTTATAAATAAAAGATACTTATATTTTCACCGTTCTAGAGGCTGGGAAGTCCAACAGCAAGCTGCTGCCTCATCCCATGATGGAAAGGGAAGGACAAGAAGAAAGTGTGAGAGAGTTTTTTATGAGGTTACCACCCTGGGGATAACTAACCATTCCAATGACATCATCAAACCATTCATGAGGACAAAGTCCTCAAGACCTCATTTTTCTTAAGGTCCAGATTCTCAACATTGTGACTTTGGGGATTAACCTACTAACATACAAACTTTTGGGGACACATTCAAACCATAGCAATACTAATGTAGAAATAAGAAGAGCTTCACTTTGGAAACAATCGTATGGGATACCTTGCTTCTTCCAAGACTTATTAATATTTTTGAGTAGATTGCAGATGTATTCTTTCAGTTTGACTCTGGTCACATGGGAAAGATGGGGAACAACATAATAACTGGCCATACTGTGATATAGAGAGCTAAATATGGGTAAAGGTAAGAGATGTTTTTCCCACTTTTATGTAAGTATCTAATCCATTTACCTACCTACAATCCCACTGACTTTAGTAGTCTAAGTGTCTTCTGAGCTCAGAGATACTCTACCATTTTGCACTCTAATGGATATGATCTGCTCTGTGTTTCTATCACATATGTTCATTCCCTAATAGAATACCAAATGAACACAAAAGATGCATTGGCTGTCTTATTCCCAAAACTTTAATAACAGATTTATGTCATTTAAATGAGATTTGGAGAGGTGGCATAGATTTAAAAAATTGTAATATTACATTGATGGCTCTAAATATGCGCTTCTAATTCCTAATGTCCCTTAGTCTAAGGTAATCAGAGGTTGATGTGCTCATGACCGAAAGGTCATCAAACTCACTTAAAATTGTGAGCTTTACTTCTCTTCACTCAATGCCCACATTACCTTCCCAAGGTTCCCATTTATCTTGATTCTCTTCTTGATTAAATTTTAACAAAGAAATATCTGTATTCCTGCTTCAATTTCTCCCCTCTCATTGTTATCTCAGATGGTGCTAAGACCCTCTCCACCCCTCTGCTAGAGCCATACATTACAAGTACATAAAGAACGTTATATTACCAAACCAGTGGTATTGGAGGAATTCATGCTATTTGACTTATATCAATATTTTTGCCAGCTCATAAATTTCTTCTGCTAAAAATAACCTTTTTCCATGTGTATTATGAGCTACCACCTAACTGAAAGGTCACTTCTGGTCTCATATAATTAGGAGTCTTAGATTTTTGTTCAATACTTAATTGCTGATATCTTTTTAGCCTCACTTTTAACCTTCTTTGTCAGCTCTACATCTGAAGGAACCTATAAAAAATGACTGGGAACTCTTCTCTGGTTGTGGTGGGAGATTCAAACCACAACTCCTAATCAAAACTCTCACCCTGGCCCCAATCTCTGACCTCAATAAACTCCCTTAGGAGGATCCCCTTCTTTAGTTTCTAAGGCCATTTCTTTTTTTTTCTTTTTTTTTTAAAGAGAGAAGGACAGTGAGAGAGAGAGACAGAGAGAATCAATTTCTTTGAGTTTTTCAAATGGCTTTTGTTGCTCTGACACTTAGTTGTGTACGTGGGTGCTGGGGTTTGAACCTGTGTACTTACGCATGCCGGGCAAGCGCAGTAACCAATGAGCCACCGTTCCAGCCCCTTCTAAGGCCATTTCTGAATAGATCAGGAAGATTGCCCTGTTGTGCTAAAAAAGTCTTATTCCTTAAATAAACACCACACACCAATTTTTCCGCATATTATGGTGTGTGTGTGTGGCATCATCCTTCTCTATATCTAACCAAATGTTTCAGCACTCCAACTTCTTAGAAGTTTCCAGAGATAGAACCCTTCTTCATTATAATCTACACTCACTGCTACAGGGGTTACATCAAGTCTTGTAACTTTAACATATTATCTAAAAGATGATAGTTCCCAAATGTGTAATCTAGATGAGCTCTCCCTTCAGTTTCTAACATCTATCTTGACTAAGTTCTTGATGTCTCTGCATACATGTCCAATGAACATCTCAAATCAAATTATCCAATACTGTGCTCCAAATTTCTGCTGAACTTCTTCCTCCCACAATTTTCTTTTAGTTTCTAGTTACTTGGTTCATAAATCTTATAATCATTTTTTGTTTCAGTTATACTTCATATCTAACATGTAAGAAAATCTGTTTTGCATATATAAAATCTTAATACATAACATTCCACTATGACTAAGACTGTACAAGCTAATATTATTTTCAAACCAGCATTTGTGAAACAATACATAAACTGATATTGCTTCTCCAGCCCTACCACACAATGTCCATGCTCTTCTAAACACAGCAGCCAAAGTGACCTTATTAAAATGTAAATCAGACTACGCCAATCAAGCCATCCAATGGTTCTTTCCTTCACTAGAAGATAAATTCCTTTAAAGTGCATACAGAAATCAATATAAGCTGGCACCTACAATTCTCTGGCTCAATTCTCTTATTTTCCCACCAACTTGTTTTACATCAGTCACAGTGGCCACCTTTCTGCTCCTTGAACACACAAGGTTTTCTTCATTCATTGGTTTTCCATTTGCTGTTTCCTTTGCCTTGAAAGTAATTTCTCTATGTATTTTCAGTACTCTCTCTTTTATGTACTTTAGGCTGTTATTCAACTCTCCCTCTCTCAGTAAAGTTATTTCTCTCAGCATCATGCACTGTTCTTTTCCCCTCTACTGCACTTATTCAATCAACAGCCATATACATCTTTATCTTATTACAATTTAGTTAGAAGTTTATTCCTCATCACTACAGTGTAAGTTTTGTGTAAGCATTGACTTTTCTGTTTATTTTTCCAATGATACTAAGATAGTTTGAGCATATAAAATACTCAGTAATTACTTGTTGAAATATTAATCAAATAATAATTAAGTTTATGTAGTATAGCAATGATAAGTTACTGTATTTCTTACAGAGTTTTTTTAGTATTTGTTTTATAGTTATGCCGTATAATGTATAGCCTTTTTCTAAAGATAGGTTGAGAGAAAGAGAGAATCAATTTTATTTATTTTTCATCTGGTCTTTATTTCTCCAACATTTAGTTGTGCATGTGGTGCTGGGGTTCAAACCTGGGTGTTCACACATGACAGGCAAACACTTTAACCGCTGAGACACCATTCCTACCCATAATGTATAGCTTTAACTAATTGATTTTTTTCTATTTGTGTAATGAAGGTAACAATACATAAATTCCTGTTACCCGGTTTTATAGTGAGAATAGCCCCTATCACTTATCAGATCAATGAGAAGATATATAGATTATTGCGATGCTGAACTAGATATGTAAATAAAATATGACTTTGTCCTAATTTCCCAACCATTTAAAAATGTTATGTTAAGACATGAAGACCAATGGAACAGACTAGAAGTTACTGAGACAAACCCACAAATCTTTAACCATTTGATATTTGACAAAGGGGCAAAAATATGATGTGGAAGAAAGACAGCCTATTCAACAAATGGTGCTTGATGAACAGGACAGACATATTCAGACAACCGAAATTAGATCCTTATTTCTCTCCCTGCACAAAAATCAAATTGAAATGGATCAATGAGTTAGAAATTAAACCAGCAACTATACAATTGTTAGAAGAAAAAAAATAGGATCCGCATTCCATGAAATCTGTGTAGGCACCTCCTTCCTTAACAAGACTCCCATAGTGTAAGAATTAAAGCCAAGAATAAATGAGTGGGATGCCATTAAACTGAAAATCTTCTATACAGCTAAAGAATTAATCAAGATAGTCAAGACAGAACTAATAGAATGAGAGAAAATCTTTGCTTGCTGTGCCTCTGACAGAGGGCTAATATCCAGAATATACAAAGAACTCAAAAAACTGAACAACAAAACCACAAGCAATCCCATCAATAAATTGGCTAGGGAAATAAACAGAAACTTCTCAATAGAAGTCCAAAAAGACAATAAATATATGAGAAAATGTTCCATATCATTAGCAATCAGAGAAATGCAAACCAAAACTTCACTGAGATTCCACCTCACTCCTATCAGAGTGGCAAAAATGAAGAATATGAATAATAACAGATGCTGGAGGATCTGTGGGAAGAAAGGAACATTACCACACTGTTGATGGGACTGCAAGCTCATATAGTCATTCTGGAAAGCAGTGTGGTGACTCCTCAAAAACCTAGGGTTGGAACAACATTATGACCCAGTTATCCCACTTCTGGGTCTTTTCCCAGAAGTGCTAAAATTAGTATACTACAGAAACACATCTACATCAATGTTTATAGCAGCTTAATTTACAATAACTAAATTATGGAAGCAACTCAGATACCCTTCACTGGACGAGTGGATTCAACCACTATGGTATATGGTATATGTGTATATGTATACACACACAATGGAGTTCTACTCCATTTAAATTAGAGAGAATGATATCATGGCATTTGCAGCCAAATGGATGGAGATAGAAACAACCCAGATGCTCTTCGCTGGATTCAACAAATATGGCATATACCATATATGGTATATGGTATATCCAATATTTGTTGAATATATATATATATATATGTATATATATATATATATAATGGAGTTCTACTCCGTTTAAATTAGAACAATATCATGTCATTTGCAGCCAAATGGATGTAGATAGAAAATATTATGCTGAGTGAAATATCCCAAACACAGACAATTACGGGCTGAATATTTTCTCTCATTTGTGGAAGCTAGAGTAAAATCTAAAACAGGATGAAAGTTAGGCAAGCTCAAAAAGTAAACTGAACATGAGTAAATTTTCACATAAGCAGGAGGAATCGTAACTATGACAGTGGCGGGGAGAAGGGAGGGAGACAGGGGAAAGAGCGATTAGGATAGTCATCATTGCAACTGGGAACTTTTGACTGCCATGAGAAGCCCAACTATACACAGGCAGGCAGAGAAGCTCAGAAAATTCAAAAATTAATACACATGTACAGGCTTATTTCTGTCTGTAACAGGGAGATAAAGTGGAGAAGACATGAGAGTGGGGAGTGGTTGAAGTGGGGAGTGGTTGAAGTGGGGAGCTCCTGAACCAGGATCAGCCTTAACTTACTTTGTCAATATCCATGTGTGCATGAATATGTAATAATGATCCCCTCAATATGTAAGACTATGTTGAATGAATAAACAAATTGAAAAAATTAGAAAATACATGTTTTGTTAAGAGAGCTTAGGGTGGGCCTGGAGTGGCGGCTCTGCAGTTACAATGCTTGCCTGGTATGTGCGTGAACGTGGGTTTGAACCAAAGCACCATGTTCACAATAAGTGTCGGAGCAACGAAAGCCACATGAAAAACTAAATAAAATTGATTCTCTCTCTCTCTCTCAATCTCTCTCTCTCACTGCCCCTCTCTGTTTAAAAAAAATGACAGCTAAGAGAGCTTATGTTGTAGTTCAGTGTTAGAGCATTAGTCTAGCATGTACAAGGTTCTGGGTTTGATGCCCAGCACTGCATAAGTATAAACAAATACATATTTCAGTCTAGATATTAAGTATTTCCAATAGCTCATGTATAAGACAATGTAAGAAAGTTCAGAGGTGAAGTGATCAGAATCTGAGAACCTTAACTTAACCAATACTTTAATCCCCTCGTAAGAGTTAACTGGGTGGTAAATATAGAAAGGTATAATGTTACTGAATGAGGTGGGTATTTAGGGTGCATTTAGAGTATATACTTTGTCATTAGTGAGAGAAGAAGTGTCTCTTTCTGCTTCTTGGTGCCTATTCCCAGATGTTTTCTTCTGCCCTACCCCTTCCTCTATGATATTCTGCCATACCGTGAGACCCAGGAATGGGGTCTGCTATCTATGGCCTGAGAAATCTGATACCATGAGCCCCAGATAAGTGTTTGCTCCTCTACAATTGTTCCCATCAGATCTTTTCATCACATTGATAAAAAATACTGTTTTTAAAAAAATAAGCAAATAAACAGATAAGTAAAATGATTCCTTAGAAGCAAAGATTAAGACGTGAACAATAGTTATGAGAGCATCACTTGTGGATAATTGAGGCTTCTCTCTTGGAGACTGAGCAATGGACTAATGGGTGGGATTATGAGATCAAGGAAGAAAATCTTATCACATACATTATAGAAAACTTAAAATGAATGAGATAATAATTAGAAACACAAGCTACATACAAAAGATTTAAAGAATGATAAAATAATTAGAACCAAGAGCTACATATCAAAGTTCAATAATCTAATCAAGGAAGCTCAAAGTTGAATATAGATAACAATTACCATTAAACATGGGTTTAAAAACAAAGCCACTTTAGTGGGCCAGGGAGAGATGATGGACAAATAAAATTTTTTGGAAATTCCTTATTGTTTGTGTTGAATTTTTATTTGGTGGGACACGTAGATATTCTTAACCTTAAGCAGATGACAACCTAAAGACAAAAGAAAGTAAAAATAGTAAAACATTCAGAGCACAGATACAATGAAAATGTTTAAAATTAATCCTACAGAATTGGTGAAAATTGTAATATGAAGCTAAAGTACACATAGATTAAAATTTTCAATATCTAAATAAGTATAAACATGATTGGATTATTTTAAAAAAGTTTTACTTGTATATGTTTAGAATGCCTTCAATATGTCATCTCTATTTTTAAATGAAAGTCTCAGAAGAAATTTTTATATATCTCTCTGTCCTATTAAACTGTTAAAAGCATGAAAATAACTATTAATGAGGATTTTTTTGTTCTAAGAAGTATTATGAAGGATTTCTTAAGACAGAATAGTCTATCCAGATTTTATAGTATTAGTAGTTTTGTATTGAAATTGTATCATATTCAAAAGAAATGACTTGTATTAATTTAGAAAAATCAAGTTTCATACTGATGGATATGCAAGGAAAAAAAAAGAACTCTTGGAACGAAACATTGAATTTGCATTTTAATATATCGAGCTGCTTCTATCCAAGGTGACCAAATCCTCTCTTTTGAAAAAAAAAAACAGGTTAAGTGTATTAATATTTGGATTGTTAAACACATCACTTTATAGTGTTCACTAACATCTATTGATTGTTGAAAGAGACTTGCTAGTAAAGCCTCCTTCCTGTACTGCTAAGATTAGGTTTATCCTGCATTAATGCTTTAGTTTGATCATTTAACATCTCCCAAGTTCAAGTTTTACATTTTAATTTATTCTTAGGCCTATGACAATACAACTAAATCTTTGAGACTGCTCACTGGAATGATTTAGCCTTGATTTTAATAAGCTTGGGCAAATTGGCAGCTTTAAATAACACAAGCAAATCAGTATTTTTCAAGACTTTTGTACATAACCACACATGATTATAAATGTTATGAACAATAGGATATGATTGTTCATGTTGGAAGAAAGTTTCCTTTTATAAATTACAATGCATCTATTCTTTCCAAGTGAGAAACTTCACAATAGCTCTGAAATGGTTTCTAAAATAGCCAGTGGGGAGAAAAGTAAAATGAATCAATCAAATTAAAAGACGACTAATATTTTCTTATTTTAGTATTGTCTCTGAGTTTACCCATGAGAAGGAAAAGAATTCAAAGGTTATAAACTGTAGTATGGGGTTATTGTTAAAGAGATCTACAACTACTAAGCACTAAATAAGTACTTCTATAGAGCTTCTTTATGTTTCTACAATTACATTTTTATAAGTGCAATAGTCTCGTTTGATTTCAGCCTCATTTTAAATGTTCCTATAACATTTGATCATTGATGTATTACTCTTTTTTGCTTTGATATAGTTAGAATATTTTCCTGTTCCTGTAGATTTTCTCAAATTTCTTGGGAAAAGCTTTTTAATTTTTAGGAAATGTTTTATTTTACAGGATCTTATATGAAAGTACCCTATGCACAGGCCATTTCTACCTGTTAAGCTTAACAGATAAATCAAGATGAAAGGACTTCTGAATGCTCAAGTTGTGTTTCCCAAGGTAATTGTGTAATTACGATTGTTGGGTTGCCTACAGGGGGAATACAGTCAATTATTTATTATGGAACATTCTTATTCTAACAAAGTACGTAAATACATAAATGATAAATTTACAAAAATAAATAGGACAGGTTGAAAAAGAGTGATCCAGCTTTTTCCCAAAGGGTCTGTGTGGTGCTGGGAGTTCCTGCTACACTTCTGGCTGCTGCCCGCGGAGCCTGGGAAGGAGAGGTTTTGGCACAGAATCTTTAACGCAATCACCACGGTCAATAACTTTCCATGGGTGCCCTCTGGTTATAAGTACTCACACCAGCATGGGAGAGCAGGGCAGGGCAGGTTGCCCAGCAGCAATACATGGCCTCAGCCCCCATGATCAGAAACAGAAGTTACCGCTCCCCCACCAACAGGCCATCTGCCCAGAGGGCTGTAGAGAACTGTGATTCATTTACCTCTCCAGCTCGCAAACCTCTCTGTTGGTGACCTTCTGCCCTTCGGACCAGCCCCCCTTTTCACCCAAATAGGAGGAGCCTGTGAATAGAACTTGCTCCAGCAGGGCTCATCCCTCTATAGGGGATCCTCTGCTTCACCCTCTGCTTGATATATGCCTAAGGAAGTTTTGAATATGTGGGGCAGCACAGGCTTCCCCTTAGAATCTGAGCTCCTTGCATAGCCAAGGCTTTGTAGGCCTGGACCTCTCTAGTAGGGCGCCTCCTAGTGCTTGCAACTGAGAACCACAGAAGCACTGGCACTATCTGGACCATCTTCTGAGGGTTTCAGTCAACCCCAAAGAGCAGCTCTTGAGACTTCTGAAGATCACAAGACAGGCAGAGTGGATCACCAGTGATCCTGAGGAAGCAAGTCTCAGGCTGGTCACTCTCCTTGGATCAGTCAGAGACCCATACATCTACAATAGGATCAACTCAATTGTCAACAACTTCTGAGCCCCAGGTGCAAGAAATATCTGGAGTGTGGATTGGCAGAAAGCAACCATCTCAGGATTACAACCCAGGGAGAGCTGAAT
>PVKS010017462.1:18077-42080 GCA_004027875.1 Aplodontia rufa
TTATTTTTTTATTTTTTTTTAAATGGGAATCCAGCTGGAATATAATATTTAAAAATTTTTAACATTAATGTGGGTTTATGGTTGTTTTTTTCCCTCTTCTCCTTTCTTGCTTTACGAATAATACCGAATTTGATGTTGGTGGATATAAATATTTATCTGTGTGTATGTATTGGTGATTGGCTCTTACTTTCTCTAGATCTTATTGAACCCTACTGCTAACCTCTTCCTCTACTATACTCTGGTAATCCTTAAATATAAGCATCTTTCTCTCATTCTCACCCTAAGTCTTCACCCTACCCGCACCCCAGATCTATGTTTTCCTTAGTCTTAATAGAATAACCTACTCCCCTCAATCCCTTGTTCCCCTATACTCTAAATCAGGTGTGATTTTATACCTCCCCAATTCACCTCCTTGACTTCCTAGTCATTCCTTCTCCCCAGTTTCAGAGAAACTCTACTACCTGAAGAAATAGACATGCTTCAAAATGGGTACTTGTTTGCTGTCATAATACACACTAAGAGTTCTCTCAAAGAAAGCTGCTACTATTGGTGTTAATCATCAGCTCATCTGTTTTAGTTGAAATGGACAAGTATTTGCACCTATAGCCTCTCAAATTCTCACAGAACCACCTGACATCTTTAGGTCTGTATTGACCAAATAGCTCCCCAACACAACGAAGCAAAGCCATAAGAAGCTCCAATTACTCCAACAAGAGTAACAAGGCTGAAATAAAAGACAAGCTCTCTCACTCAGAAAATGAGGAAAAGGGGAAATAACTCTCCTCAAACCCAGAGTTCTCCACCCAAGGACCCCATAGACAGGGCCCTAGATGGAAACCAAAGACATTGTATCAGCATTATGATTAGTAATGCAATCAAAGAGTTGAGAGAGGAAATAAGGAAAGAGATCAGAGATCAATTTCAAGAGATGAGAGACAAATTCTACAGGGAAATTAAGGAATAATTCCATGAGATGAAAGATCAGCTGTACAAGGATATTGACATTCTGAAAAGAGATGTAGCAGAGCTATCAGGATTGAAAAACATGGTTAACCAATTTGAATCTTCACTGGAAGACACCAACACCAGAGTATACTCCACTGGAAATAGAACTTCAGCGCTTGAAGAACGAGTTTTGGACAATGAGGATCGCCTAAACAATGTAGAAATCAAAGAAGAAAAACAGGATTAAACAGCTTATATTACATAATCAGAACTTCCAATTAATATTTGATGAGATGAGCCATAATAATCTGAGAATCATTGGCCTGGAGGAAAACTCCAAACAACAAACAACAGGCTTCAAGAACCTTTTAAGCGAAATCATAAGTGAGAACTTCCCTCATTTTGCTATTGATCCGGAATACAACATCCAAGATGCTTATAGAACACCAAATAGACCTATTCAACTGAGAAACTCACCAACACATGTCATATACAAAATGAATAATAGAGAAATTAAATAAAGAATTCTAACAGCTGCTAGAGAAAAGCCCCAAATCACATTCATAGGCAAACCAATTCGGATCAGTATGGATTTTTCAGAGCAAACAATTAAGGCCAGAAGAGCTTGGAACAATATCTTTCAAGTGTTAAAAAATAACAACTTCCACCCAAAGATAATATACCCTGCAAAACTCAGCTTCAAATGTAATGGGGAAATCAAATACTTCAACGATAAACTCAAGCTAGCAAGATGCATGAACACAAATCCTACTCTAAAAACTATTCTCAAAGATGTTTTCCATTCAGAAGAAAATGCCAATGAATTCCTCATCCCTTAAACAAGGCAAGTCAATAATCATATTTCACACATGACAACTTCCAAGATGACTCAAAATTCTGTGACTGATACAAAGTCAGAGACTCAGCTTCCCATATCTATTCTAACTTTGAATGTGAATGGTCTCAATGCCCCAATTAAAAGACACGGACTGGCCCACTGGATAAAAAAACAAAATCCAACAATATGTTGCCTGCAAGAGATACATTTGACACTCAAAAATAGACACAGGCTGAAAGTGAAAGGATGGCAAAATGTCTACCAGGCCTGTGGCCCAAAAAAACAAGCTGGTGTGGTGATTCTAATTTCTGATAAAATCAATTTCCAACTGAAACTAGTCAGAAAGGACAAAGATGGTCACTATATCATACTAAAAGGGACAGTCCAACAAGAAGATAACAATAATTAACATTTATGACCCCAATTACAACCCCCCCAAATATATGGAAAAAATAATTAAGGACATCAATCCCCTCATTGATCTCAACACAATAGTCCTGGGGGACTTCAACACACCACTATCAACTCAGACAGATCATCAAAACAAAAAATCAAAAAAGACATCTCCAATCTGAACAACTCTATTAATCAATCGGGCTTAACAGACATCTACAGAATATTCTATCCTAAGACAGCTGAATTTACCTTCTTCTCAGCAGCTCATGGATCCTTCTCTAAAATAGATCACATCCTAGTTCACCAGGATTTTCTTAGCAAATATAAAAAAGTGGATATAACCCCATGTATTCTGTCAGATCATAATGCTATGATCTTAGCAATCAACAACAAGAGAAACAACAGAAACTACTCAACTATTTAGATATTGAATAACTACCTCTGAAATGAAAGATGAGTAAAAGAGGAAATGAGAGCAGAAATTAAGAAGTTCTTGGAATTGAATGAGAATGAGGAAACAACGTACTGAAACCTCTGGGACAGTATGAAGGCTTTCTTAAGAGGTAAATTTATAGCACTGAGTGCATACATCAAAAATCTAGAAAGAGATCAGATAAATAGCCTTATGCTTCAACTGAAATGACTACAAAAGGAGGAACAGTCCAACCCCAAATCTAACAGAAGACAGGAAATTACCAAAATCAGAGCTGAAATCAATGAAATTGAGAACAAAAAATTATACAAACTATTAACAAAACTAAGAGTTGGTTCTTTGTAAGAGTCAACAAAATTGACAGACTCCTTGCCAACCTCACCAAAAGGAAGAAAGAAATGAAGCAAATCAACAAAATCAAAGATGAAAATGGGGATATCACCACAGATTCATCCAAGATACAGAAGATTATCAGAACCTATTCTGAAAACTTATACTCTGCCAAGTTTGATAACCTGGAGGACATGGACAGGTTCTTGCACATGCACGACATCCCCTCTTTAACACAAGAGGGTATTGAAAACCTAAACCAACCTGTCACAGATAGCGAAATTGAAGCAGCAATCAAAGATCTCCCAAAAAACAAAGCCCAGATCAGGATGGATACACGGCCGAATTCTACCAAGCCTTCACAGAAGAACTAACGCCGATCCTCTACAAGCTCTTCCAGGAAATTGATAGAGAGGGATCACTCCCAAACACTTTTTATGAAGCAAATATTACACTTATTCCAAAGCCCCACAAAGACACATCAAGGAAAGAAAACTACAGACCAATTTCCCTGATGAACATTGATGCAAACTAATGACAAATATAAAATATTAGATTTTCTGTAGTTTTATCCAGATCTTATATCCAGCAGTTTGAAGTGAAAAGTGAAGCAGCAAAGGCTATTGTAACCCATCCAGAAAGTGTCTTCTACCTTAACTCCTCCCCACATAGGTTTGGCTTGGCTTATTTGCTTTAGTAGGTAACATTTCCATGTTAATTGTGTTAGAAATCAGGTTTCAATAAATTTCTGAAATAAAAAATAAAAAGAACATATGTATATCGTATTGTTACTTTATATGCATTTATGACTGTACAATAACTCAACTGCATAATAAAAAATTTTTAAAAAGCCTTAAAAAAAAGAAATCAGATTTAGGAGTTTAGCAATGCCTTTCCTTTTTACCTGTTTCAGAAGTCTCTGCAAATTGTGAACCAGGAGAAATTGCAAATTTACATTATGTATAGATTTAAGCCTCTAGTATCTAGCCCTCTTGCTTTGATTATTGGGCAAATTCCTAGGTATTTTATTCAGCTTTGTAACTGTTGTGACTAAAAATCCTGACAAGAACATCTTTAGGCGAAAAAATTTATTTGGAGGCTCACAGTTTCAGAGGTCTTAGTCCAAAAAAGGCTGGCTCCATTCCTGGGGGCTCAAGGTGAGGCTGAACATCATGGCAGCAGAGTGTGACTCAGTGAATTGGGTCAAAGCATCACATCATGAAGCAGAGAGGGAGAGAGAAAGAGAATCCACTCACCACATACAAAATATGTATTTGGGGGCTTTACTGTTCTGTCCCAAACTTTCTAAACCTGACCCTATCTAATAGAAAATATTACTCATTTTTCAGGACTCACATCACTTACATGTGCACACATTCAACAATGAAGGAGGAATCTGAGTGATGGTTGCACTACTATCATTTTGTTAAAATATCATTTAACAAAACAGCAAACACACAACAAACTAAAACAAAGCAAAAACTTCTCCAAAATCCATTTTCTGCCTTGACATTTGAACATGCCCATCATGTCTGTTAGTAAACATAAGTTCTTTCTTCAAAAGTCTAATTTCAAGAAGATTATGAAATGGGTATTATGTGCGTTAACTCTGATCATAGTGGACAGTTTCTGTGTGGGTGTGCAGCAGTATTAGTGAGCACCACAGTGATGGGCAGTTATACTATGTCTTCCACCAATATGAACACCTGTTGTAGATGTAAGACTTGCCACCAACAACCACTCAAGGAATAAAATGGAAAATGTTCCAAGTATTAAGGAAGCTATATTCCAAAGGTGCTTGAAGGAGGATAGAACATTTCCTAGACTAACTTGTACAGAGAAGGTGAAATTTTTTCTGCAGCTTGAAGGAAGGTTATGGTTTTAGCTTCTCTGAGATCCAAGTAGCAGTTAATTAGGAGAAAGGATTGAAATTCAGGGGAGTAAGTGGTGTGCTGAAGAGATTTAATGTGTTGTCAAATAGCCTGCTTATTAGGATTGTTCATCATGATTTCTAAAAGAACTTTTGCACATTTCCAACTGAAATCTTTGTTGTTATTTCTTCTTAGACTGATTTGCGTCTTTGAATAATTGACTGTCTCTTGAATGAGTCTTGTACAGCGTGTTTATGATGAAGTAACAATTGCAATACTTTGAATTGAAGGTTTGGCAGATACTGGCTTACATTGATTTTATTAAAATCATTTCTCTTCTCCAGCTATTTTAGGAAGGAAAAGAACTCGAATAAACAGGAAATAGTAAGTTGATCTTAGTGAATGTTTGGTAGCAAAGTTTCACCTACATTTTCACTTCATACAAAATTGGAAGGCAACATTATCTAAAAATCTGAATAACTTTAATTTAACAAAAATATTTCACATTTGTACTGATAGCTTGTTTCCACAGCATTGCACTAGCATATTGAAAAAGAAAACATCTTATTACATGAAAGTCCAATGATGTGTAAATGTATTGGGCAGCATCAGCAGCTGACCCTACTTTCATAGTATTTAATTTTCTCTGTTACCAATCATATTGTTTTTTTCCAACTTGTTCAGAATAATAAAAGGTAAAGAAAAGCATTTTATTCAAAAAGCTTCTATGAGATATTCAATTTTTATCTTTTTTATACATAATCAGGAAATTGTGATACTTTGAAAAGATCTAGTATAAGTCTTGGAATCATATAGCTCTGTTGAGCACTAGAATATTTTCAGAACTTGACTGAGAGTTCTGCAGTCTTATTATGCCTATCCGAGAATAGTATGTCATCAAAATATAATATTTACTCTTGATAGAGTAATTGTGAGAAGGCTTGATTTCTATCTACCACACATTATAGTTTCATGAACATTTATGATCATTTAGTCAAAAATGAAATCATTTAGTCAAAAATAGACCTGAAGTTTCATTCTTACTTGCTTAAACATTATTAAATTCTAAGATAGTATGCTATCAAAAGCATTGTATTTAAAAATAAGATAAATTCATGACCAAATCTTAGTTTACATAGTGACAAGTTATATAACCCTTGGTAAATTACTTAAATTCATTCAACCTCATCTTTCTTATAAGTAAATGAAAATAATAACTATTTTAAAGTTTCATAGACACAAAGTGGGGTGCTTGGAATAAAGTTTCCAGAGTAAAGCAGAAGGATAAATATGGAAATAACTACTATGATTCATGTGTAACTTTTGAGTCTTTATATGTTAAACTGATTTTGTAAATTTAGTATTAATCTCACATGTGTTTGTATGTATATGGATGTGTGTGGTTTTGCTTTTGTTTAAAGAAGGGGACTTGGGTTCTAACATAATTATTAAACATTCAAAACTCTACTATCATCAATATCCCTCTGAAATTACAATAGTGAACCAGAAAGTTTGAATACATTTGAGTGATAGAACCACATGTATTTGAATTGAATAATACATGAATCAAGGAAAACTTCATACAATTGCTGCTAACTAAAAGTTAATGTGTATTGAAAATTCACATTTTTGGTAGTATAAGAACGTAGGATGCTTATTATGTCGAATTCATTTTAACATTCTGATTTTGATTTCATTTGTATTTAAATTTTACAGGAAGAGATTGATGATTAGAAATTATCCACACATCACATAATTAAAATAAAGCAGAGTATGGATTGAAATCAGGGTTAAAATATATACATATGCACATTTTTATGAATACATTGTGTACCTAATGATATATATATATATATATATAATATATATCACTATGTTTATAAACACTACCTCTATTGTGTATTACTATAAATGTATACATAATTAATTCCCATAACACATTCATATTACTTGGTGTTATGATAAGCAGAATTTTAGTGCGCTTAAAACAATTTACCTCCTCTCTCCTCTTTTCTGTATCATTCTGCCATTAATTTAGTTAAATTGGTAATGGGTATTTAAATTATTTTAATTAATTGAATAGTGAATTTATACATTAAAATAACATTTTTATTATTGATATATTGTTTTGATTCTTAATTTTTTGTTGTCTATCTTAGAATTCCTGTATCTGTATTTTTATCAGAGAATGCAGATATAATATTTGGTTCCTGCCTTCAATTCTGGGACCCTCAGTCTTCCTGCTCTCTGGTTTGCTCCCAAAATCTACTACAAAGCTAATCTTGGGGTCCACTGTTGGAAAGATATTGAACTTTTTTTTTTCTTGGCAATATGTGCATGTCATTTAGATTATTTGAAGAGCACCAATGATAGAGTACATGGGAGGAAAATTTTACAAGTCCCTATGATTTTGAAGTGTCTTAATTGTTCCTCTATTTTTAATTGCTCAGTTGGCTCACACAGAATTCCACCTGGATATTATTTTTCCTTAAAATATCAAAGGCATTGCTCCATAATTTTAGTTTCCCAGGTTGCTTGTAAGAAGTTCATTCCAATTCGACTGTGATTGTTAATCTTTGACATAGTAACTGCTCTCCTGAAAACTTTTGGTATCTTTATTTATCCCTGATGTTAATGACTTGGAGTATTTCTAATTAATTTTACTACTTACTTAAGACCTATGACTTTTATTTATGACAAGAAAATTTACATTAACTCCTTAATAATTTTCTTCCTTATTTTACTCTGCTTTATTGTCTCTCCCACCTCACCTTTTGTGTGTTTTCTGAACTCCTAGTGACAGGATTCTCTAACATTTAATTTATGTATTAAAATTGAATATTTTGATCTCTCTCACTCTTTCTGTGTATTTTACCTCTACTTTTAGGAGAGTGTCTTAAGTTTGTCTTCAAAAACATTTTTAAATGAAGCAATTTTGTTTTATTTAAGGACCATTTATTGCCCATTTTCCCAAATATGCCTTGCTTTTTCATGTGTAGGGAGTATTTTCTCAAGTTATTGAGCTTTATTGTTGTTTTTATTTTTTCCCCTTAAGTTATCATTTTGGTGCATATTTACTTTACCCTCTGTGTTGCTGAAGGAATATGGGAGAAGGGCTTTTAATTCTTCAGTAAACTAACTGAGAGGGTCTGTGTGGTTACGCTCCCTCAAAATTCAAAATTCATATGTAGAAACCTAATCCTCCATGTGATGGAATTTAGATAAGGGACCACTGGAAGGTGATCAGGTCACAGCCCACCAGATTGGGATTAGTGCCCTTATAAAATAAGCCCCAGAGAGTTGACTTTCAGTCTTCTGTTGTGAGGACACAACTAGACACCATCTATGAATAGGAAAAGTTCCCCTACCAAACTCCAAATGTGGCAGCACATTGATCTGGGATGCCTCAGCCTCGTGAACAAAGAAAAAAAAGTTTGTTGTGTGCAAGCCATTCAGTGTGTAGAGTTTTCTATTGCAGCCTGACTAGACTAAGAAACCGTAATCCATTTAGAGTACCTGTTTTCATTATGGTTCCATTGTGTGCCCTCTCATTGCACCATCCTGCTCTGACTTCTGAGTCACCACAGAATTTTTTAATCAAATTTGTTTTTTTCTCTGTCAGTTCTTTCAGCATCCAGATTACTTCTTTCTAAACTAAAATAAAGTGAAATTAAATATATGAATAATATATAATATATATGAATAATAATATATATAAAATATATCTGTGTATATTATTTATTTCAGAGCTCAGAATTCTTCCCTTAAGACTGGAAAAACTAAATATAAGGTAAGTGATTATAAAAACCAGAAGTGGGCTGTGTGCCAGTAATGAACATAAATAGTTTTAGGACTTTGAAAAAGAAGTCTGGGCTGCCCTGAGCATCTTTTTCTGAGGAACTTCTCATGGGAGAGTTTGCTATCCAGAGTTCTGCACCTTAAAGAAAGTGGAAGGTCTTCTTAAGAAGACAATGTTGGTATTGACCTCTAAAGGCAAGAATCAGGGAAGATACGGAGGTAAGGTCACACTTTTCATAAAGAAAAGAGAACCCTTAACAGAAAATAATCTTGAGAATTACACTTCAAACTCCACATTGAACAATGCAAGATTTGGGCTTTTGAAGTAACTCATCCTTGCTTGTTCAAAATCTGTGATCTTCAGAGTGAAGGCTGCCAGGTAAAATGCTCTGTTTATTACAAATCCCTTAAATCAGACATACTACTGCAGGAAATTGCTGTGGGCAACAAGCACTTAACACATTAGCAGGGGAGCCCAGATTTGTGCACTAATAATGACAGACATCCATTCATGGCAGAGATGAGACTAATAGGAACCTGCAAGCCACCAAATAAAAACAAGAGCTTGAGAAATCAGCATGGAGAATGAAAGACAACCATCAAGGCTACAAGGCAGTTGAGCAAGAAAATGGGAGGTGATTTTCAAATAACTTACTGATGTCTTTGAAGAGTTTCACAGAGGTGTTGACTTGGGTTGTAGCAGTGGCTCAGTAGTTGAGCGCTTGCCTGGCATACACAACGACTCGGGTTTGAACCCTATCATCACACATACAACTAAGTGTAGGAAAAACAAAACCAGATGAAACAATGAATAAATTGACTTTTTCTCTCTTTCTTAAAGAATATTGTCTCTGTGAGTATTTTAAGAAAAGTAAATGGATCAGCCAACAGATAATAAAGAGAAAAGAAGTTCTAAGATTTTTGAAGATAGTTTTCTAAAACTGAACAAAACAATACTGAAATAGAAAATCACAATGAACAGGGATAAAGTCTAAGATACTAATTCAACCAATTCAAGTAAGTTTTAAAAATTACCCCTCCCAATAAAGTTAAACCATGAAGATAAAAAATACTAGAAGAACTGAGGAAAAAAGCCAAGCAGCTTAAACTGATACTTGCTCCTGGTGGCCTCACACCTCTCCTCAAACCACCCACTTCTATCTCAGGAGCCTGCTCTGAACAGTCTCCTCTGGAGCATCCTTTATTCTTCATTATTCTCCCACACAACCCCACATATTCCTCCACTGTGGAAAATTAATATCCCTTGTCGCAGATTTCAGCCATTCTCAAAATGAGCTTTTCTGTTGACATAGATATGCCCATTCTTTCTCATTTCATTGTGTTCAGTCTAATATCTTGAATCAGAAATCTGATCTATTACAAACTGTTAAAATGTGGCAAGTCAAATATTTAATGTCTCAGTACCTTAATTTCCTCTAAGATAAAAATGAGATTAATAAGGTCAGAAGAAACTTCTTGACATGTTTAGGTCTCCAGTCTCTTCTACACCACATTTCGTCATACCAAACTCCTCCTGCTTCTTCATGTTCTGCATGTTCCACACCTTTGCTAGATTTTCTTTCATTCTAGAAGCTTCTTTATCTTTAATCATGATGAGTTCCAATTCAAGTATCATGCCTTAGTCTTCTCAGATAGCCCATTTTAAAATTCACAAAATGAGGTTTGGTGATTCTCTTCATTTGCATTCCAATAGTACTGTGTATTTATTTTCATTAAAGAATTCATCATCTTATTATTTTATTGCTCTATATTGTTTATAACTTTTCATTCCAAACACTCTACAAATGCCTTAAAATATATTTAACTTCCTGTTTCTAGATATATGTAGACATTTGTTGGCTGTATAACAATACATGGTTTATTGCACTGTTGTAGACCCCAATAGATTATATATGTGAAACCCCAGATGTATAATTTGCACTTAAAAATAACTAGCGTCATTTCCTATTTCAGTAGTCAAGGGTTTCTAGAGAAGTAGAATCTGTTTATTTAGCTATCATCTATTTATCTGGACAGATATTTTAAGAATTTTTAAAATGTGACTGTGGGATCTGACACTTTTGAAATATGTAAAACAGGCCAGGAAACTGGATATTCAGGCAGTAACTGACGATGTAATCTTGAAGCAGAATTCCTTCTTTTCCAGAAAACCTCAATTTTCTTTCTCAAGGATTTCAGTTGATTGGAAGAAGCCTACTTGCATCTTGGGGGTTTAATCTGCTTTGCTTGAATAAAAGACTTCTGATTGTACATGTCAACCACATCTATAAAGTGCCTTCAAAGTAAGACCGAGATGAGTGTTTGAAGTAAGCACTATCATCTAGGCAAGTTAACAGATAAAGCTATCACACATTGTTACAGCTTAGATGTGAGAAGTCCCCCA
Source organism: Aplodontia rufa (assembly GCA_004027875.1). Classification (NCBI taxonomy): domain Eukaryota; kingdom Metazoa; phylum Chordata; class Mammalia; order Rodentia; family Aplodontiidae; genus Aplodontia; species Aplodontia rufa. Next base: position 29,093 of record PVKS010017462.1, read on the forward strand.
AAAGCTCAAGTGTAAAATAATTCAAGAAAGTTTGGAGGTGAAATAATTTGGTTACAATAGTCTTAACCTAATAAAGACATTAATCTTCTGATGGGAATTAATTGAGTGGTAGTTAAGGTGTGGCTGGAGGAGATGAGTCCCTGGTTCTTTTGGGTAGTTCGTCCTTTTTGAGCAAAACTCTCTTCCTCCTGATATGCTTCCAGCTGCTTTCCTGTCCCATACTCTTCCACTATGAGGTCCTGTCTTACTTCAGACTCAGAGGAAAGGAGTTGGCATTTATGGACTGAGACCGCTGAAATCATGAGTCCCAATACAAACTTTCCTCCTCTATACTTTTCTTGTCAGGTCTTTTGGGCACAGCAGCAAAAAACCTGACTCAAATACACATCCTCTGACAGTTTTCCTGTGTAATGATATCAAGGGTTGAGGGGTCCACTTCCCATTTTAAACAGCATAAACTAGTTTTAAAAGGACAAAAATAAAATGGTTATACTATATCTACTCCATGAATTCTGACCCTTAGGGAAAGTTGTTACTAAGAGTGGGCTACAGATGTGGATGAAGGACACGGTAAACAACAGAACATTTATTTACTTCCTGCCAGTGATGATTCTGGTTAGGGAAGCTCGGAGTGATGAAGTAGATTGGAGGCACTAGAGAATTTTCACAAATCCAGGAGTTTCTGGCCCTTTGCATACAATTAGACACATTGCTCACTAACTCTAGGCTGTAAGTATCTTTAAAAAAAATTCATAAATATTAAGTTCTCATAATACTCTAAGGTGCTCCCTTCCTCAACTTGATAGTACCCTGAACTTCCCTATGTAATATACTACATAATACCCCTGGGGAAATACTATAGTTATTTTATTACCAATTTATCCAACTGTAAATATGTGGAGTCAAAGCTACTAAATTTCACAACCCTAAAGAATCCTTGACATTTGTAAAGAAAACAGACTGCAGCTATACGTATTACATTTTGTTTTCAGCCAGGTAAAAGTTCTCCAATGAATACAGGTGTTCTTTTGACGCAGAAATTGAGTCATGACGTTTTCATGCAACTTTAAAGCAGTAGTAAATCAATTTATTTTAATTAAATATTATTTTAAATATGGATATTTAATATTATATGTGAGGACCAATTTCTTATTTTGACTTTATACCATAAAAGCATAACTAAAGATTCTTGTATTTTCTATGAGTTAACACTTACAATTTAATACCAATATTTAAAATGTGTGTTAAATAAACTAGGAAAATCAATGACAATCTCAAACTTTTTATCTATGATTAATTTATATCAAATATCAGGACAATTGATGCCTTTAAGCATTTTTCCAGCAGTTCTTGGTATTATATGAATAGGATAAAAGACACATTTAATCCATGAAAGCACTTTAGTGTTCTTTTGCTGGAATCAATGTTTTCATTGTTGAACCTCAATGATTCCACTCCAAGAGCAGCTTCCTCCCTTACTGGTTCCTTAACATCTATTCAGCAAACTTGATATTTGGCCTCTGCATGAGGGAGATCTATTTTTTCTAAGATAGAAAATGAGAGGAAAAATATTATATTCTTTCCAATTTATTTTTTCCCCTTTCAGTTTTACCCTGGCAATTTCATTACGTATGTTTCCACCATGTGTTTGCCTTAGAAAAGGAACATTTTCCAGTGTTTTTTTCACAGGCAATGTGCTTTTTGGATTTTGTGGGGAAAACATCTGTGGAGTACTTCTGTACTGGCATGGATACTCAATGTGTGCACTTGCACAGAGTTTTACCTTTGATGTTTTATTGCCTAATTTCTAGAGATCACTTTTTATGTCTTCCATACACACGCATTTTTTAAGAGAATTTATATGTACTTCCTTTAGTACTCAGACAATACATTGTTTTTTTTCCCCATTTTGAAGGGGAGGGAAATGAGGGTCACTGGGTTTAAGTGATATGCTTCAGTATGTATATCTAAGTCATCTTTCTGAATCCTTCCTATCTTCAGGATTTATGATATTAATTAATACTTCTAATCATATTCCAGGGGTATCTTTTCAACTATTAAGTTCTGTCCTATTGCCTTTTTGATTGAGAACAGCCTACTTTTGAAAATGAAAAAAAAAAAAAAAGAACAGACATTTAAGGACATTTAATTATTCTCTTTTATTTTTCTTTCATTTGCTTAGGTAAAGTCTTTCAAAGAGAGCAGTAAGGCTTTCATTATGGTAATAGGATATATTTAGGGCATATTAGCCCTTTTCCTTGGCACCTTTTCTAATATCATTACTGGCCTAATTTTAGCTTTTCACATTTCTGTCAGTAATAATTTCTAAATTAAAGGAGAATTCTAAATTGGTAGTTGCAGAGCTGACTCAACAATAATTTTAATCACTGCTCAAGTGAGTGAATCTTTACCCAGGTTCTAGCCTTTTCATCCCCCTTCCCTCATGTCTGCTACTACTATTGTTATTCTAGTTTCCAGCCTTCTTAAATTTAACTTATTCTATTTTTGTCAAAGTGGGACTAAAAATATATATTACAGTAGTTTTCATTAACCTTCATGTTTTAAAATAAGTAGGTAACACTATTTTAAGATTAGGTATTTTTAGAAATAAAAAATGCTCATTTAAAACATTAAAAGTTTTTCTACTATTATTTGCTTATTTTGATTTCCATTATTTTGATATTATTTTGTAGCAAGGAGAGGAAAAATAATTATTTTCTTCAATCTTTCAAGTATTCCCATGTGTTTCCCTACATATTCCATAACAACCTGAAATTAGGTTGTTATCTGGTGACAAGTTGTAGCCTATGGAATCAGTGCATAAATCATGCTTTTCACTTCCACTACTAGGACATTATGAAGTGATGCACTTTCTTTACCTTTTCACTACTAAGTCATGGTAATGTAAGAAACCGTGTGTTCCAAAAACTTGACTATAAGGTGAAGGAGGTTCATCAGAATTTCCTTAAATTTGAATGGCTATTACAACTTTATAGCATTATACTAATGAAGTTTCTGGACTAGTCTGTCTTTGTTGTGTGGCGAACCCTAGTACTTGACAGTGCCTACCTCCTTGCACTATGACATTGAGTGTTTATTCCTTTGTTCATAGATCAATTAATTTTTATAATTTTCCTTAATCATGGGTTTTACTTGCTAAATTTTTCTCAAGATACCTATATAAACATAATTCTATGTCAGAACATAAATTTAAACAGCAATATACAATTAGACACCAGATGTGGTAACATGCACCTGTAATCCCAGCAACTAGGGAGGTTGTGGTAGTACAATTAGAAGCTCGAAGTCAGGCACATTAGAGAGACCCTAGCTCAAAACAAAAACTAAAAGGGCCAGACATATAGCTCAGTGAAAAGGACAGTGGTCCTGATACCAATTACCAGAGTTAAAAAAAGTATATATTTATAGTATCATCTCAAGGCATATTCCACATACAATAACAGAAAGTCAATAATAGGGTAAAAAAAATCCTTAAAAGCGTTTAATTGAATATGAAATATATGGATTTAATATGTAAATAGTAATTGTCTTGATACATACTTATAACTCCATGACATGAAAAGTAATTTTCCCTCAAAACAAGAAAAAGATAAACACCCCTTCACACAAAAATACACACATTTTTCCTGTTCATCTGTCATTATATGTGCTTTTGCATTAACATCCATGATAGAAGCGAGATACTGCTTTCATACTCACTTTGTGAATTATAGAGATTGTTGTACTGCCTTCATCTTCAATTAAGTCCTATTAAATTTTTAGTACAATATGGGATATAATTTGGGCTCATACAGTATATATAATTTCTTAAATCAAAAAATTGGGTTGGAGTGGCGAATCAACCCTTGGAGTTCTTGCTTGGCATATGTGAGGACCTGGGTTCCAAACCCAGCACCACATACACAACAAAGTATTGGAAACATAAGAGCCAGATGAAAAAAATAAATAAAAGTTGATTATCTCTCTCTCTTTTTCCCTCTCTCTTAAATAAAAATGTATGAAACACTAAAATTAGAGAACAATTACATATTTCAAATTCTCATTGACTGAATACTTTTCCATAAAGTATCTAACCCTATTGCTAAGCATTCACAGGAATATAGACTTTACTTCATGAAAATCTTTTCACAACCTCACAGATAACCCTGCATTTACAAAGAATAAGATTACTTGGTTTTTATTCTAGTCCCATAGTCTATTAGTAGGACTCTTCTGTAAAATGAGGATGTTAATAGTACTAACATCACATTATTGTTGCTAGGAATAAATACATTAAAATAATTTCCCATGTATTTAGAACAATACTTGGCACCTAATAAACACTAAGATTTTTTTTTTACTTAATGAAATGCTTAACTTTTAACTATTAGACAAATGTTATCTCTTTAAATAACATAAATGAGTCTCTGACAAGCAAAAATATTTATTTGAGACCAATTATGCTCTTTCAGTCCACAAGATAAGGGATTTAATTTCCTCAAAACTTCTGTTTAGGAAAGAAACCAAAATGCAAGCCGCTCCTAGGAATTTTCATGAGACCCATAATTCCCCCTGCTTGCAAGGAACCCCTCAGGTTTCCTCTGTTAATTCCTTCAATTACTGGCATTTGTCTTTGAAGATGGAGCCTTTTATTATTTTATTTTATATTTTTTAGAGAGACAGTGTGTAGGGGGGGAGAGATAGAGAGAGATTTTTATTTAGTTTTTCCTGTGGCTTTTGTTGCTGTGCACTTAGCTGTGTATGTAGTGTTGGGGTTCAAACCCTCCTCCTCGCCCATGCCAGGCAAGCACCACCACCGAGGAGCCACGGCCCCAGCCCTGAAGATGGAGCATTAATGAAAGTCTTATATCCATTATTGGTTTCTTGTGCCCACCAGTTCTAGCCTTTCAGATGTCTCGATTCTTTCATTATTTTTCTGTTCAGAGTTTTCGCTGTCTCCAATGCTGTTGCTACCACTTACCTCTTACTCCCATATAGTGGCACTTTTGTTTTCAGATCTAATTATTTGTCTTTCCTCTGAGCTTTCATATTGCTACACTTTGTCACTAATACAGGCTTTTGGTAAGAGCCTCAACATATTTACATGCTCTCTTCTCTTGAGGAAAAGAAGGAAAAGAAGTGTAAAACCATGTATTCCACTATGTGCCTGTATTTGATTTAATTCATGTGCTCATGTCTCCATATGGTGTTGCTGTGTCAGAGCCTTATATTGCTCTTAATGTAGTCTTCAGTTTCCCCTCTGATGGGAAATCAACCAGAGAAAGAACTAATTGTCCTGTAGAAGCCCTCATAGCACTCCATTTTCCTGATTCATAACCTGTCTTATACTTAAAAAATAATAGACTTAATCTTGTGACTGAATGTTTCACAGAGATAACAATGTCATAGCATATTACAGGAGTGGGTAGAAATTTTGCAAATAAAATAAAAATAGGAAAATAAACAGAAGCCAATAATTTTTTTACTGGAGTGGAGGCATGTAAAAATCAAGATGAGCAGAAGCAATTTTAATTTTCACCTGTCAATAATATGATAAAAATGTCATTCCTTACATGAATTATGACCTCCATGATAAAGATACAAATGAATAAAGCTGAACTGAGATAAGAAAAGCATTTCCTTGGAGGAAGCACATAGACATATTCACTGTTGTGGTTTTGATATTAGGTGTCCCCCAAAAGCTCATGTGTTCAACAATGCAAGAAAGTTTAATGCTGAAATGATTGGGTTAGGAGAGCCTTAACGTAATCATTTCACTAATTCACTGATAGGGATTAACTGGATTGTAACTACAGACAGGTAGGGTATAGGTGGAGGTGGTGGGTCATTGGGAGCATGCCTTTTGGGATTATATTTTATCCACGGTAAGGGAAGCTCTCTGTCTCTATCCTTCCTGGTGCTATGTCCTGAACTATTTTCCTCTGTCATACCCTTCCACCATGATGTTCCTTCTTATCTTGGGCCCAGAGCAATGAACCCAGCTGTCCATGGACTGAGACCTCTGAAACTGTAAGCCTTAAAAATAAACTTTTTCTCCTCTAAAATTTTTTTTGTCAGGTATTTTGGTTACAGCAATGAAAAAGCTGACTAAAACACTCACAAATACATAATTTTATCCACATGCCAATTACATTTATATATTGAATTAGTTGGTGTTAATTAACTTTTTGTCACTTAGCCAGAATACATTACAAGAATAACTTAGAGAGTAAAAGTTTCTTTGGAGCTCATGGTTTCAGAGGCTCAATTCATGGTTAGCTGACTCCAATCTTCTGGCCCTGAGGTGGGCAGAACATCATGGTAGAAGGGTATGGTGGAGGAAAATGGCTTAGTTCAAGGAATTTGAGAGTGGAGACATATGAGAAAAAAGGCAGAAGATATAACCACAAAGGAATGCTCCCAGTGACTGATTCTTCCAACTATGCACCACCTGCCCATAGTTATCACCTGGTAATCCATTCATTATTAATCCATCAAGTAGATTAATCCACTAGTGAGGTTACAGTTCTTGTTTAGTTAGCTTTTATTCTTCTGTGACTAAAAGACCTGATAAGAATAATATTAAGAAGAAAAGTTTATTTTAGGGGCTCAGGGTTGCAGATGTCTTAGTCCAAAGGAAGCTGGATCCATTCTTCAGGGCTTGAGATGAGGCTGGACATCATGTTGGAAGAGTGTGGCAGAAGGAAGCAGCTCAAGGCATTACACCAGAAGCAGAGAAAGACTCCACTCTCTAGATTCAAAACCTATACCCCAGAGTCACACCCCAATGACCCAACTTCTCCAGCTACAGCCTACCCGCCTTTAGTTGCCAGTTAATCCATTTCAGAGGATTAACTCACTGATTGGGCTAAGTCTCTAATAAACCAATCATTTCACTTCTGAGCCTTCCAGAATTGTCTCACATGAGTTTTGGGGGGATACTTCACATCCCAACCATAACAGCTCTCATAATCCAATCATTTCATCTCTGAACATTCTTGTATTAAACTAATAAATAAGCTTTTTGAGGAACCCTTCATATTCAAGCCATAATAGTTGGGTTGCTGTGTTGTATAGTTCAGGTACCTATAACAAAATGCCCTAAGCCAGGTACCTTATAAACAACAGAAATTTTGTTTCTTATACTCTTATAGTTCTGGGGACTGTGAAATCCAAGACCAATGCTGGAAGATGTAGTATACAGTGAGGACCCACTACCTATTTTTTTTTTTTGAACCAGGGATTGATCCCAGGGGTGCTTAACCACTGAGCAACATTCCTAGCCCTTTATGTTTTTCATTAGGGTCTGGGTAAGTTTATGAGGGCCTTGCTTGCTGAGGCTGGCTTTGAACTTGGAATCCTCTGACTCAGCCTCCAGAGCTGCCAAGATTACAATGGCACTGTGTTAATTGGCTTTCTATTATTGTTACCTTATGAGGAGTAACTGTTTATGTTGGCATAGGGTTTTAGAGCATTCATTTCATGATTTGTTGATCCCATTGCTCTGAACCTATAGAAAGGATCACAACAAGATCGTGTGGTAAAGAAAAATCACTTAACCTATGAAAGAGAAGTAAAAGAGAGAACGAGAAAAAGTGTGGGCTTCCATTATCCCATTAAAAGTCATGCCTCCAGTGACTGAAGAATTCATACTAGGTCCCACCTCCTTAGATTCGACTACTTCCCAATAGACCATGCTGAGAACCAAGCCTTTACCACACTTACCAAACTTCCTCATTCATTAGGCTCTGCCTTTGTGATTTAATCACATCACAAAGGTCTCAGGTCCTAGTATTATCATATTTGTGATTAGATTTCAACATAAAAATTTGGAGCTACAGAAACATTATGACAATAACACATACCTATTTTCTCATATATCAATTGGTACGTATCGACTAGTAAATATCTAATCAAGTTGTAATTTGGACCTTCTTATGACTATTACAAGAGAGTTCAACATCAAAGAGATTGGCAATGAGACCCGATAATGCCATAAACTTCAAAAGACTATACTGTCCATCTTATATTTCCCATGAATGTGGATATTGAAAGCACTTAAAGGCTCTGAATCTTCAGCTTTTGAACACCACTTAAAGGGTGTGAGACACTAATGGGACAAGCTGGGCTCAAAGCCTCCTCTTCCATTCCTTACTGTTATCCATAAAATTAGATTTTCTTCCCCATTTTTGACTGTACTTTCTAGGTGCAGGACTCATATGTGAGATCCTTTGCAATCTAAAAAGAATCACTGCCACTCTGGGAAACAAATGAAACTGAGAGTACAGCAGGAAATATACTTTACTTGGTCTATCACAATTTAATCTTAGGCTCTAATAGTTTATTTGCTAATCCTACTCCACTAAAAACTTGCAGAGGTCTTTAATCTGTAATGATATTTATATCAACGCCTGCAAGCAGTGCTATAGTTAATGGTGTGTTGTCAGTTCCATTATAAACTCCCAATTGCACGAGTAACAGGACAACCAAGAACCTGTGACTTCCCTGGCTGAGGGCACATTTCAATGCTCTTCTAAATTACAGTATTAGCGAGAGCACTTCTGTCAGGCAGTATTTTCAGGCAATTTAAGACATAGAATTAAAAGGGGAAAAAAGAAACAAAAACTGTACTCACGATCTTAAAAATCAAAGATCTGTGGGTAAAATTTGTTCTTTTTTATATTTAATACGTTAACCATGTATTTATGATTGATAAACATAAGTATTCACAAAGAAAGTTTTATATCATCACTGCATTACTGAGATATTTTTGTTATCATTTATATTCAATGAAATACAAAATAAATTTAAAAGCTTAAGGAAATTTTCAGGTTTATGCTTTACTCAAATTTTTAAACAATCTACTATAATATCTAGAGAGGCATGAATGAGAACTATTATTAACATATATTTTATGAAAGATAATTTTATAACATAAACTGTAGAAAGAACAGATTATAATGTTAAAGTGGATAAATATAGCCATAATATTACTTTCACTGAATAAATTACATAATTGAATTTCCTTTATATTAATTACAGTTATCCTTGGTTGATGGCAGAGAATACTGAACCAACATTTCCAATCCCATGTGGATGAAGCTGCTGTGGTTTCTGTGAGATGACAGACAATAATGTTGCATAAGAAAATATAGGAAGTTCCACAATGAACAAGCAATACCAAAATAAAACTTCAGAAAATACAATGTTAAATTTTTATTTAAAATAGATGACAGAAAGAAACTTTTTATCAGCCTGAACTATTAATTTTCAAATGTTGTAAAACCTAGGACATAGAAACTATGATATGTGTAGTTTTCAAAGGTAATTTATTTCCTTATGCAACTTTTGGGTAGGACAGATAGCAAAATGCTGAGGCTCTTGGTTCATTGTAGCAATTGTTCTGCTGAACTCTTTTAAGTCAATTTGTCTGTGAAGAATTAACTGCTTTGAAAAAATGTGCAATCCTTACATAAATGAAATGCTTAATAATTTGTTTTATTAATTTCTAACTATGAAAACAAAGGCACTTAAAAATAAAATGTTGTCCATTTTTATCATTTTTTGGGAAATTTGTTATATAACTTCCTGTATATAAAGAGACACATTAAGTACCATTTAAATTGCCATTGACAGTTCAGTCAGAATTTATGTTTCTGTCTCATTATCTAATACAGCAGTACCACCAGAATTTATTGAGTTGCTTGAGATTGTTTGCCATTACAATAAATGATCTAACACTATGCGGTTTGTGGTTCTTATGTTCTGCCTTTGTGGATATTTTCTGTACTTTGCTCTGATACCTAGATGTAAATTTAAATGTTTTACTGTTCTCATTTAAACTGTTAAACTCTGTTTCAAGTTAGTTTAATTTACCTCAATTTGGCTTTTTGTTTCTTTACTTTTTTTCAAGTCATATTTTATTTTACTCCTATTTGACTGACATCCCAGAAAAGATGTAAAAGATGTACAAATTCATGTAAGGCAAGATTCCATAGCTCTGCAGGAGAACCCGATTTGATTAAGTGATTGAACATTACTTTGTTTTTTGTAGGACGTAATTTGACTCTTCCATGTACTTTGCATTCCTACAGGTATGTTTTCAGAACTGTTGAGTGTTAGGCTGGTGAGTTGTTCTAAGAGGACCAAATTCAGTCTGTTTATACATTAAAATGTTATGAGAACCTTATGAAGAGAGCTCCAATACTTTTATTATGTGAAAACTTCAAAAAGCTCTTTTGAGATTTTTTTAATATACTTTCAAAACTGGTTGATATCTATCATAGCTCCCTTATACCTCCATTAAAAAGTAATAATTTAGATCTAGTAATTAAAAAATGTAAGGAAACATAATATCTCAGGTAATGACTAAAATATATGTCAATAGAGTATTTTTCATGATGTCATTGCATTAGCAATCAAAGAAAATTATCACTGGGCATTCATATACAGTTTCAAGCAGTTCTAGATTAAAACATTGTGGGCTAAGTAAGTATCTAGCATGTTTTTAGGAACTTGTCTTTTACTCATCCTGAATTTTCACCACAAATCCTAAGTTGTTCATACCTATGATCCCAGGGTAATAAATGGGGAATCAGAATTTTTATACAGGTGTTCCAGAAACAAAGCCTTATACCAATTATGTTTCCCAGTAGGAGACAAAACGAGATACTCACCCCGTAGAACATTGTGACAACATGAAAGCCATAGTTATGATCACAGACATAAAGTCACTCATTTTGTGAATAAATTTATTTTAAGAAATGCTTAGCACCCTTCATTATGTAAAACTTTAACACACCAATAAAAGAAATACACTAAGCAAAGAGGTGTTAAAACTACAGATAAAATGACAGAATAATAAGGAATTTTTTCTTTTCTATTTTTATTTATTTTTACTTTTATTTATTTAAAGAGAGAGAGGGACAGTGAGAGAGAGAGAGAGAGAGAGAGAATCAATTGTATTTAGTTTTTCATGTGACCTTTGTTGCTCCAGCACTTCACTGTGTATGTGGTGCTGGGGTTCAAACCTGTGTCCTCGCACACTCCAGGCAAGCACTACAACAGCTGAGTCACCACTCTAGCCCCTATTTTTGTTTATTTTTAAATGAGTAAATATTGACATAATAAATATATGTTTACATATATTTAAAATTTATGGCAAATTTGGGGTAACTTTGACAAAAATTTAATAAGCAAAAAATTGAAAATACTGATGATATAGTGGATATCTGTAAGAAATTTGATCAATGCATGAGAGTTAAATCCAATTTCCTCATAATTCTTCAGCAGATTCAAAATCCCAGAGGGTTATGGCTTGAGTTGGACTCAGTACATAACATTTATTTCCTTATGACAATATATTATGTAAACTTTTTATCTGTTCAAAAAATGACAAATGGATATATTTTTAAAAAATTCTTTTAGTACTATGATACATCCATCTGTGGAACATACTAGAAAGATGGCTTATTCTCTACTCTTTCCAATTTCCACCTCTCATTCCCTTCTCTCCAAATTCACATACTGAGAATAAAGAACCTGGTAACTTTGCCCTCACTCCATCCACCCTTGGCTATAAAAATGCATGGGATTTTACTCAGTTGTAAAACAATGGGAAATCAAAGAACATAGAAAACCTGAGGGTAACGGTACACATTCTCCCACCGATAATGAAAAACTGGAAATGATTCTTCACTATGAATGGTTCATGGAAACATCCAAAGGGATGTCAAATAAAAATTTCCTATGAGGAGATGGTCCATATCCAATTAATTGAGTTGGCTGTTCTGACACAGAAATTTTAGGAAGAGATAATACAGCACATGCTATTTTCTTTCATTATAGTAGCAGATAAAAGAAAAACTTTTACTGAAGTATATGCAGTATCCATAGCCATCCTTTATTTGAAATTGGCATTTCCCATGACTCTATTAATGACAGCTAGTAACCAACCATTCAGGGCACCTTTTTAATGCTCAATCGCAGTGGCTGACTGACATCAATGTTCCCCTCAATCCTGTGCATGAAGATGAGAAACTTTCTTGGAGAGACACGTCTGTGCTTGTAACTGCTGTGCCTTTACTACACTTAACTGCCTTGACACTTTTGTTACACAGTTAAGCAGCATCCCCAACCAACATAAGTAATGGTGGTATAAACAGAAGGTTATTAGGTTGCTGCTCTCTACCCACATTCTCTGCCTACCCTGACACCTATCTTTTAAGGAAGAAGTTAAATGTCTTATTAGAAATTAAAAGTGTAATCATGAGAATCCATGTTCCCTATTGAAAAGTTTAAAAGCATTAGCCTAAGTGTAAAATAGAAGGAAAGTTGAAGGGTGTTCATTTATTTTCTTTCCCATTTTCCTGAAAAATAAAAAGTTTCTCCAAATACTGAAGTTCGGTAAAAGCATAGTTGTAAAAAATGGAAGTCATACACGGTAAAACTCTCTGGAAAAGGGTGTAAAAGATGTCTTTAAGCATGAAGTGTTCCAAGCACAGAAAAAAGAGAGGGAGAGAGGAGAGAGAGAGAGAGAGAAAGAGAGAGAGAAAATAAATAGGAACTGAAATGATCTTTGAAATACAACACTTCAACATTTGGGAGTAGGCAAAGACTTTCTCAACAGGTCTCCAAAAGTGAAGGAAGTAAAGTCAAAAATCAGTGAATGGGATGCCATAAAGCTAAAAAGCTTTTGTACTGCCAAGGAAACGATCAAAAGAGTCAAGAGGTTTCCTACAGAAATGGAGAGAATCATGGACTGTGATTCCTCTGACAAGGGTCTCATATCCAGAATCTACAAAATCCTCAAAAATGTCAACTACAAAACCACCAACAGCCCAATTGATAAATGGGCCAAAGAGCTAAATAGAGACTTCTCACCAGAGGACATTGATCAAGCCAATGAATACATGAGAAAGTGCCCTAAATCACTAGTAATCAGAGAAATGCAAATGAAAACCACATTAAGATATCACCTTACACCAGT